>JAJHJA010000872.1:0-249145 GCA_021202915.1 Heliconius himera | reverse complement strand
TTAGGCAGAGGGAACATAGTGTTAAACACTCCGTTCCTCATTTTCCGCCAAGTTCTGGAGGAATTGCGTGTTGAGTGGCGGAGTTCAACGCCGCGCTTCGCGTCGGCACCAGAGCGAAGAAATGAAAATATAAAAGTAAATAAATATTTAATTTCCTCGAGTGGGGATCGTATATACTTATCATATATACATAATTATAATTATCATATAAATCTTAATTTTGGGTAAGTAATGAATCCATGAACTCAAGACAGTCAACTCAAGAATAGAGCCCAGCCAGAGTCTGGTTGAAATGCGATACCTGTCTGTTTTATCCATACTCGGGGGAATATTTTATTTGGCTACACGCATATACCAGAATAGGCATAGGGACCCTGGGGGCCTAGTTAGTTAAGACAATCCGTTCCCGACAAACACACTTCCCACTTTCGGTCGATTCCTAAAGGTATTGCTGAGCGTCAGAAATCAATGCCGCGATTTGCTCCGTGACCTAAGCGAGAAAATCGTAATATTATAAATACATTGTTTTGGTTTTTTTCCACCCTGGTAAGTCAAAGCGCAGCGTTGAGTTACGCTAAATAACACATGTCAAAAGGGAGACGAAGTCTTTTGAAAAAATTATGTGTAATTATTGTTTCTTATTAAAATAACCTAACTATATATTTTGATTTTCAACCTTTGAACATAATATAATTCGAATTCATACGTACGTCCCATATTATACAGGAAGTTAAATTACTTTAATGATGAGGAACAGTCAATAGAATAACAACAAGTACACCTGCATAAGTTGTACAAAGTTTAGTATTGCTAATTAAAATTCAATTTCGCGGTAGGTATGTCGTTATTTTATGTTATAAAGTCACGTAAGGAAGTCGATATTGGCATTGATTTTATGAGTATAACTAAACAAGTGAGTGTAACTTAAAAAATATAACTTTTTTTTAGAGAACGTATAAAAAAAAATCTTAGATGTTTTCCAAGAGGCGCAGGTTCAGATCCCGCTACGTTTAAATTAATGTACCTTTTATAAAAAGTATTTGTTCTTTCCTAAGTGCGGAATAATGTAAGTTAAAAATATTTCTCTATAAAATATTAACCAAAATATTTTTTATCTTTTAAAATTTTGGATAGGAACGAACAAAATATTTATATAGGTTTACTTAGTGTTCTATTTACTTATTCTTACATTAATGAATCAAATATTTTTTTTATCAGCTTCACGCTGATAAACAATCAAATCACCTTCACGCTATATCCCGCATACAGCAGGCAAGACAGAGGGAACCTAGTGTTAAGACACTCCGTTCCCCACTTTTTACCGAATTCTGAAGGCATTGCGTGTTGAGTGGCAGGACTCAAGGCCGCGCTTCGTTTCGACACCAGAGCGAAGAAATGGAAATATAAATTTAAGTAAATATTTCATCTCCTTGAGTGGGGATCGAACCCACAAACAGTCGCTTTTACAGTCACAGTTTGTGCCGCTGCGCCACGACTGGCCTCAATTGACATTTGAAATCAAATAATTAATAAGAAATTGGAACGGTTTAAAACTTATTCAAATAAATGTTCCAATGATTCGATAGTATCATTTACATAATAATTCAGTTGTCAGTTTTCAACTTCACAGTAAGTTTTCAGTTAATAACTGACAACTTACTGGAAAGCTTAAAAATATATGATATATCATTTAAAATACTTATTTAGAAAACGTATAAAAATTTGAACGTAGCAGGTCTCGAATCCGCGCCTCCTGGAAATCAACCAGGCGCTCTGGCCACTAAGCCATACGTTCGAACGTAAATTTTTATACGTTTCTAAATAAGTATTTTTCTTTTTTAAGTATGGAATAACAGTTTAAAAATGTTAAAAATATATAATTTAAGATTTAAACATATTTAATTTCAGTAACAATCAGCTTCACGTTGTATCCCGCACACAGAAGGGAAAACAGAGAGAATCTAGTGTTAAGGCACTCCGTTACCTATTTGATGTCAGTTATAATCGTAATAAAGAAATAAAATCTTCGCGAGCATTTAGTATATAGAATCATATATATATATATGGCAAGTATAGAAATTGGTGTAAAATTTAACTTTCTTTGCGCGTTTTGGCACTCATTTTGAAAAGGTTTTCCTTTTTTTGAATAGAAATATACTGAATGGAGAGCCTCTTATTGAAAAGCTAAGTAAATAATGTACTGTGATCAATTTGGTCTAAAGCCGTGCCGAAGTTATTGTACAGTAGAAAAAAACTTAAAAATATTAAAATATACATGTAACCAGGTTAACAACATAAGGAAAATTAATAATTGAAGCCAGTCACAAGCGACTGCAAACGCGACAGATTGTGGGTTTGATTTCCTCTCGAGACAGTGAAATATTAAATATTTTCATTTTATCGCTCTGGTGACGAGGCATATCGCGGCGGTGAGTTCCGCCATTCAACTCGCAACGCTTCGAGGGTATGGCGGAATGGCTCCAGAATCCGGCAGAAAGTGGGGAACGGAGTGCCTTAACACTAGGTTTCCTTTGCCTACCCTTCTGTGTGCGGGATACAGCGTGAGGCTGACAAATAACATAAACGACAAAGCTTCTCAATAAACTTTATTCACTGGTCAAGCAAAGTTGCATAAAATCGTTAAAACAAAAAATAAATTATTTCTAATCGTGAGAACCGTTCATGACAATAAAATTATGGTGCAGGTTTTAGAAGTAGAAGGCCTTAGTGTATTCAGACAAGTTATTAGTTATAATGATACATAATCTGTAACATTATGGGAAAACGGAAAAACCTTAACCCAACAGAATATTTAAACTTGATTACATATAAAGCAATACTAGTAGTAGTACTATGTAGTAATTACTTCTATAACAAAGTAATTTTATAATAGTAATTTTATGACTAGTTGCAAAGTTGATCGTGAGCGTGGGGCAGTCGGAATGCGAATAATAGTTACTACTAGTGGTAAGTTATTGCGGGTTCTATTTTGTTTTGAGGGAATAAGTTCTGAGGCCGGTCGTGGCGCAGCGGCACGAGGTGTGACTGCAAAACCGACTGGTTGTGGGTTCGATCCCCACTCGAGGAGATGAAATATTTACTTAAATTTATATTTCCATTTCTTCGCTCTGGTGTCGAGGTTAAGCGCGGCGTTGAATTCTGCCACTCAACACGCAATGTCTCCAGAATTCGGCAGAAAGTGGGGAACGAGGTGTCTTAACACTAGGTTCCCTCTGCCTACCCTGTTGTGTGCGGGATATAGCGTGAATAAGTTCTTTAATTCTTCAGTTCTGACCAAAATCCAATTCAAATATCCGGAGATAGACTGATGATGGATGCATTCGGATGGACAGAACAGGGCAAAGTTTTTTTTAAATAGTTTCCCTCTGACAACATTCCTAAAAAAAAAACTACTTAATACAATACAAGGCTATAGATATGATATGATATATATACATACATACAAGGCTATAGATATGAACTGTATAGAATACATGCATATTAAGACAGTGTAGGTGGAAATTTATGATTGATTGAACAAACAGAATTTAGGCATATGTTTTTTTAGTAATTAACCTAAAAGCTGTTTAGTTTTTCTTAGTGATATCTTTTTATTGTATATATTTATGTTCTTTAATAATACATTATGTTTATGCTTATAAATACCTGGCTAGAGTAATGCACGATACGATCCACATACAAAATTAGATGAACGTTAAACAGAAACAACATTCAATGTAATTATTGATTTTTTATCAGATTTAAGTTTAATGCAATATGACTATTTCAGTTCAATCAAACGCCGGGAAGTGAATCAAATTTAAGTTTCATAATTTTATTACAGATTGACATTGGGGCAGATAAATAAAATGAAATACTGTAATAGCATAAAAGTTAATAAAACTTTTATAAGTATTAGTCCTCGTCGTTCCTAAAAAGGAAATCACTTATGCTATTAAAATATTGTATAGTTATCAGAATCAAACGCCTCTGCAAATTTTTAGCCAAATAGAGATTAAATAAAAAAGCTCAAAACAGCGTTTTTTACATAGATTGATAGATAGGATTGGAGAATATATAGTATATAAACGTGTTAATACAAGATGATTTCAAATATTTCTTTTATTTTCAAACAGCAGGATGGCAGAGTGAATCAAGTGTTAAGATTTGACGATGATTTGATGTGATTAAGACACTCCGTTCTCATTTTCTGCCGAATTCTGAGGACATTGCGTGTTGAGTGGCGATTTGCTTAAATAAATATTTCATTTCTCGAGTATAGATCGAACCTACAACCAGTCGCGGTTAAAGTCACACTTGTGCCCCTGCGCCACGACTGGACTTGATGACCAAATGATTTCTGATAGTGATGACCAACTCACATCAATAAAAACCATAGTTTAAAAGTTGTAAAACGTAACTACGTATACCAGGTCTTACATCGTATTCCGTTTGTCACAATATTTAAAGCGCATTAAAATAAATTGCAATGCTTAAATGTATGTCAATCGAATACAGAAGTCCTATTAGCGTTCGTAACATGTTTATTATTGGAACTAGATAATCTTGTATTTAATTTTAGTTGTTCATTCAAACCAAGGAGAGATAATGTCAGCTTAGCCAGATTTTGTCACGGAGAAGAGAGAGGAAAAGAGGAGATTTTTCTCTGGAGTTATTACTAATTTACTAAAAAAAAAAAAAAGAAGTTCCCGAAATGCATGAAATTCATGAAAAGCGGGACCACATCTGTCCCGCTCGGGACAATAAAATTTTTGGCTAAAAATTAGGACGTCCTGCCAAAATTGGGACGTCTGGCACCGCTGGATAATATGTATATATTATATTTGAGACCCAATGACGCAGTGGTCACCACTCTGGCGAATGACTGTATTTAAATTATTTTTACCTTCCAAAACCTATTGGATTAATATGCTAATCGAAATTTGGAGAAATACCTTTATACTAAAGCTTTCTCTGATAGCCCTACTAATATAACTGCATTTAATTTTTTTGTTTCCTTTGCTTGGTCGAATTCGAATTGAAATCTAAAGTTTGTTTCCTATCTAACTATAAAGTAAAAAAAATCCAACGACGACCTACATATATGCTAAAAGCCTCTGTCTTAAATAAAACACTGATCCGATAGAGCGATTGAAACTCTCATGCTATGACCAGTCAAAGGCTTTTGAATGTTCAACACTTCAAAAGAAAATGTGGTTTACGTGCCAACATATAGATAGATTAAACGCTAGCGACGAAGAGAATGTATTTTTAACTTCACAATGTATCCCACACATAGCACAGGAAACCTGGGAACCTAGTTAACTCGGCTCACGTTAAGACACTTCTGTTCCCCTAAAATTGACGCCATCGTAACGTGAGTGTGTAAGCGCCGGTTGCAGGTTCGCATTCCCAATCGGGGAAATTAAATATTAAATATTTAAATTTTCCTTGTTCTGCTAAGTGGGAAACGAAAATATCTTAATGGAAACAGAGTGTCTTAACACTAGGTTCCCAGGTCCCCCCTGCCTATCCGGCAACGTGTGGGATACGTCGTATACGACGTGTGGGTAAAAAAAGAAAGTTTAAAATACAATACATTTAATAATATCCATTTAGTATTTGCCCTAAAAGGTGCCTATAATATTTACTAGCAGTTTAACTACATTTTTATTGGGAGAATTGTTATATCTTAATTCACAGATAGCGGTTAGATAAAAGCAGTCAAACCGAGCCCTTAGAACGAAATTTCTAATTAATTCATCGGTCGTTCGTAATGGTTGCCATCAAATGAACATTATTGCTGCGCTATTCGTCTTTCGACATCTTTATTTTGGAGAATAGGAACGAGAAACACTTTCAAAATAACCAAATGGTAGTTAACAAGATATTTAAATATGGCGCAGCGGCAACTGACTGTAAAACCGATTGGTTGTGGGTTCGATCCCCACTCGAGGAGATGAAATATTTACTTAAATTATTTCCATTTCTTCGCTCTGGTGTCGAGGTTAAGCGCGGCGTTGAGTTCTGCCACTCAACACGCAATGCCTCCAGAATTCGGCAGAAAGTGCTGAACGGAGTGTCTTAACACTACGTTCCTTCTGCCTACCCTGCTGTGAGCGGGATTCAGCGTGAAGCTGATTTAATTTAATTTAAATATATATTCAAAATTCATGATCGAAATTAAAATACCCATATATAAAACAAAACATTATATAATATAAAAACGTTTGAAAAATATTTAATAGTAATACTCACAGTTGAAAATATTTTTAATTGAACCAAAAACACTAAAACTGAAACACGGGTAACAAAACAAAAAACAATACACCAACTTCATGTACAGTAACTGTAAAAAAAGAAGAAAAACTTTTAACGAGTTCTAAAATAATTTAGAGAGCGCATAACAGACGTGCGCTTCACACGACGCCATGGTAAGACTGAGGTCCACTGAGCTCTGGAGGTGGAGGCTGCGAATGCAGATGTGACAGTTGATCTTAAATTACATCTTGAATGATCCATACTATTTAAATTATGCTATTAATGTCTATAGATAAGATATCCGACGCCATCCTGCATATTTGTGACGTGCCTTGCTGCATTTGAAATTTATGAATAAATATTTCATACAATAAAGCCAGTCGTGGCGCAGGGGCACAAAGTGTGACTGTAGACTGGTTGTGGGGTTGTTGTGTGGGTGCGATCCTCACACGAGGAGATGAAATATTTATTTAAATTTATAATTCCATTTCTTCGCTCTGGTGTCGAGGCAAAGTGCGGAGTTGAGGTCCGCCATTCAACACGCAAAGCTTCCAGAATTCGGTGGAAAATGGAGAATTATAGATATTCTGCTGTGAGCGGGATACAGCGTCAAGCTGATTTGATACTAAATAACTATAATATTTTTTTCTATTATTATTGTTAATATATATCTGAGATACAATGTGTAATCGAAAATTGATGGGTGCGAATAATAGCTATGGACGAATAAGTCCGGTTTGTGGTGCGTAAGATAAATGAGTTCTCAGAATCTCGTGATTCATATATAGGTATCTAAGGATCAATTCAAGGGGAAAAAACCTAGCTTGTATTTTTATGGTTCCGTATCTAAGAAGGTAAAGCCGGAACCCTTACAGCATCATATTCTTTTCTGTCTCAAGCCGAAATTATTACCTAATATTTAAGTCTACGGCCACTACGGCCTATATTCCTTGAAGCACAAAAAAAAATGAAGAACTAAGTCATCGCAATCAAAAGATACGACTTATGTATCGATTTTGCTACATTTTGTACGAAATTCGCCGTCTAATAAAAACGTATAGGATATTTCCCATGGACCTACAGTTATGAAACGTTGGCACAAAGTGACAATCTACAATAGAAATATAGGAAAAATTCAAAATGTGAAAATTTATAGATATTTCTTACAAAAAATATCATTACAAACTTATATTTGTTCTTTATTTCGCACAAAATGAGTGCAAATGCCCGCAAACTTAAGTTTGTCCACTTTTATATATTGTACAGTGTACTTACTGTTGACCTACCACCCTTAAATTGGTATTGAAACCTCGGTGGTAGAATACGACTCCCATTTAACCTATCTTTTTTATAATAATGTGTACAGATGAAGTACTTATAATATTAAGTTTTTACAAAATTTAGTTTAGAAGTGTCTGGTTCGGTTTTAGTCGATTTGATTTTAGGTAAGCTTAAAAGAAAATATGTCCGATACAAATGTAAAATGGAAAAATAGAGATATTCTCAGCTTACGCTACATGACATGCACAATGTCTAAATTCAAAATAAGGAATTCAGAAGAAAATGGGCAACGGAATTGTTAATAAAAACGAAACTAACGGAAGTATCTTTTAGCATGTAGAAATCAAACCCATAACCATCAATACTATTCAACTATCAATGAATACTTTTAAACTAAGCCGCGATGTATCTATATAATAACAACATAGTATACATTTTAATTATTTTAAGTAAAGTATAAACTTAATAAGAAATTCTACACTCGCTCAAAGAGATTACAAAACTGATATTTACCCAGTCTCCAGCAATCCAATAGGGTAGTTATAATAAACATTCTAACTAATTAAAACAAGGAGTACCTATTCGGAGTTTTACATGAAGCTTCTATAAACATTGTCTGCTTTTGATCATAATTTAGATTGAAAATTGGCTCAAAATTAAAACAGAAGTAAGAGCTCGACGCGTATATTAAGTATTCTAATATTTTAATAGCAATTTGAGGCTTCGAACAAAGTAAATAGCTGGCGTTATGGAAGAATTGTGATTATTTTGAGGTAAGTTACTTTACTTAGAATTACTAATAAAAAAGTGGCGCAGTTTAAGTTCGATTCCTACTCGAGGAAATGAAATATTTAGAGCCGAGGCAAAGCGCGCTTTTGAGTTCCGCCATTCAACATGTAATACTTCCAGAATTCGGCGCGAATGTGGGGAGCGAAGTGTCTTATCACTAAGCTCTCTCTGCCTACCCTGCTGTGTGCAGCATATAACGCTACCATGTGAGTAAGGTATTGATTTCTCTATTGATATAGATCCAGAGTTGCAATCAGGTTGTCGTTCTGTCCGTTTGCTCTGTTGTTTCCTTATATATCGAATTACAATAGACTATAGAATATATGTAGTATCTTAACCCTCAATCATTAAAACTATTTCAAATAAATTGTGATAAAAGCTGGAAACTAATTGATAAATATATGGACAGGTTTATTTTAATTACGCTTTGATTGAATATTTTTTTGAATGTCGCGCATTTGTAGGTAGGTAGAGAAAAGTTTGTGTCAGGACAGTTGTGGTGCAGTGGCACCAATGTGTAATTGTTAATGCGACTGGTTTTTGGTTCGATCCTCACTCGAGGAACTGATGAAACGTTTATTTAAATTAAAATTTTCATTACTTCTTTCTGGTGTCAAAAGCACGGCGTTAAATTCCGCCACTGAACACGCAATGCCTCCAGAATTCAGAGGAAAAAGAGGAATGGAGTGACTTAAGACTAGGTTTCCTCTACCTATCCTGCTGTGTGTGGTATACAGCGTGAAGCTTTATATGATATATATTATGTGGAATATTAATTTAATTTTAATGAAATCTGAAACTATTATTAATATACTAAAATGTTAAAACATGAAATTTACTAATTTGTTTCAAAATGGGGTATGTTTATTACATTAGGTAGCCAGCAGCATCGCGTACTCCACTAAAGTAGGCACTCGTACGTGCAAGTGTTCGAGCTATTTACATATTTGTACAATTAATTTGAGCGGTTACTACATATTAGTGTAATTGTTTAACATTTATAATAATATTTATATAAGATAATTCTATATTAGAATTTATATTTCTATTTTAGAGTGTATGTGCGCTATAATTCTAAGCGTTCTCGTCATAGAATTATAGAGCACTCTTAACAGAGAAAATCGTGATTTTAATGTGCTCAGTTCCATTTATATTGATTCTAAAATGATTTATTTCGCGGTATTGTCTTAAGAGAACACTATAGTGCTAGGCTAATCAGTAGTCTGCGTGAAAGAATTTCCCAGCGTAACAAAAATGGTGGTTAATGTTAATTTCGTTAGGTTAGGTTAGAAAGGGAAACTCGGACAATGGAGAGTGTTAATACGCACTTCTAGAAGCCCCTTAAACCTACACTTGTTATCTAAGTCCCAGAGTTCCACATAGAGCTTTTTGCCCGGGATCAACGTGGTGAATCTATGATATGATAAGAAGCTTGTTGTCTCATACTAGAAATAAAACTATGTTAACCGTTAATATATTGGAATCTATAATATATATAATCATTTAAGAAAACCTTGAGCCAGTCGTGGCCCAGGGGCACAAAGTGTGACTGTAAAACCGACTGGTTGTGGGTTCGATCCCCATTCGAGAAGATGGAATATTTACTTAAATTTATATTTCCATTTCTTCGCTCTGGTGTTGAAGCAAAGCGCGGCGTTGAGTTCTGTCACTCAACACGCAATGCCTCCAGAATCCGGCAGAAAGTGGGGAACGGAGTGTTCTAACACTAGGTTCCCTCTGCCTACCATGCTGTGTGCGGGATACAGCGTGTAGCTGATTTTTTTTAAAGGAAAACCTTAAATTTTATAATAAACACCTACATTCGTTAGCTTATTGTGTGGGGAATGGCCGTGATACGTTAATGGTGGCTAATGCACGCTAAATACTGATTTTAGCAGAAATCGATCTGCGCCCACACATAATATTTTTCCTTTTTATTGTTATTATACAACAACAAAATAAATTATATATATATTTTTTGTGTAATAGTCGTACTTTCTAATAATTGTAATTTTGTAGTTTTATAAGTGTTAATTTTTTTCATAATTTTTCTTACATATATGTCAAAAAGTCAAGGGATTTATATTTTTGAATAGTTTTCTTTATATTTAGTCATTATTTATTTTAAATTAAAAAATAATTCTTTCTTAATTTTATGATTATTAATAATCTCTTTTGTAGCACACAGGAAGCCTAGTGTTAAGACACTCCGTTTCCCGCTTTCCGTTGAATTCTAGAGCCTTGCGTGTTGAGTGGCGGACCTCAACGGTGCGCTTTGCCTCGGCACCAGAGCGAAGAAAATTAAATTAAATATTTAATTTCTTCGACTTGGATCGAACCTACAGCCTGTCAGGCATAAAGTCACACGCTTGTGCCCCTGCGCCGCAACTGGCATCTATTTAAATATTGTTTAATTATAAATTTCATGGTCAGAGAAGGATTTGTAATCTTCTCAGAACTATTAAAAATAATAATTAAGCATGCCGTTATCTAAAGCGCGATAGAAATAAAAATCTGTCCATATTTCAATTGATCGTAAAAATGGCAATTAGCGTTGTCAAAAGCATAAAACTTAGAGTGCCATCCGGTACTTTAGTGGTTAGAGCTGTTAGAGTTCGTATTTTAGAGTAAAAAATTGTGACAGATTTGTCCTTTGTGACTGTTAATTATACTATAGATAATAGAAACCAGGAAAACTAAATAAATAAAATTCTATTTTATGTTTAGTTAGTTAAAGAACAAGATAACGTGAAGCTTTTCCAGTTTATTATTTACAAGAACAGAGTGCGGACAAATCGATTCGAAACCCTAGTGAGTTTTATTCCCTGCAGAAAGAACTTCAACAACGTACCGTAGACAGTTTTTTATAATTACATTAAGATTTCGTTTAAAAGTGTTTCAAGGTAACTATATTATAATTCAATTTGTTTTCTAGATAAGAAAATAGAGCTTTTTGTGTGTTTATTTTTGTGATTTTTTTGTTTTAAGCAGAAAAAAAAATGGGATTAAGATTTTAATACTTTCTAATAGGTCTAATGGTAAAAAAATTGAAAGTTTGCTCAGACACTAAAAATCTAATCTAGGCTTTAAGATTATTTTTTTATTTATATTTGTTGTAAGTTTAAACTTTATGCCAAATCTCATAACTGTAGGTACGCGGAAAGTATCCTATAGGTTTTGAATACGCGGCGAATTTCATGCAAAATGTACCAAAATCAATGCTTAAATGCTCGTTTCTTTTGATTGCATTGACTTAGAAGTTTATTTTTTTCTGTGTTGCAACCACAGATCTGAATATATTATATTTATTTCAGCTTCATATGTTTACGGGATCTCAAGATTAATTAGTCTTGACACACGGACAGACTTACAACAAAGTAGAAATAAGGTTTCCGTTTTAACGTTTTGAAGTACGGAAAAGTATTAATAGTGTTGGCACCAAAAAAGCCTTTTAAAATAATTTCGAACTATTAACACCAGTAGCTGCAATTTTAAAGATATATAGCAGTGTATTAGAATAATTGCCCATAAATTAGTTCATTTAAAGCAGTATTCTATGCTATTTGCGTCAAAATTTTATTTTTTATTTTTTGAGGCCAGATGTGGCGCTGGGGCACAAAGTATGACTGTAAAATCGACTGGTTGTGGGTTGCCCACTCGAAGAATTAATATTTTTATTTCTTCGCTCTGGTCTCGAGGCAGGGCGCGGCGATGAGTTCCGCCACTTAACACACAATTCCTCCAGAATTCGGCGGAAACTGGAAAACGGAGTGTCTTAATACTAATTCCTTCTGCCTACACTGCTGTCTGCGGGATACAGCATAAAGCTAAAAAAGTAAATAATAATAAATGAATTAATAAATAAATCAGCTTCGCGCTATATCCTGCACATAGCAAGGCACACATAACAGGATAGACAGAGAGAACCTAGGAACCTAGAGTTAAGACATTTCATTTCTGTTAAGCCCCTTGGGTTTTCCATTTTTTGTCGAATTCTTGAGGTGTTGTATATCGAGTGTTGGAACTCAACGCCGCGCTTTACCTCGTTACCAGAGCGAAAAAATGAAAATATTATATATTTCATCTCTTCAAGTGGGGATCGAACCCACAACCTGGCCTCCGACTGGCCTCATAATACAAGGTATTTTTAGTGATAAATTAATAAATTAATTACATTTTCATGCTAAATCTTTAATTAAGTTATAACTAACAGTCAATTTGTTAGTAGATGGTAGATTATGTTAATGCGTGTTGGATAACTAAACTAAAATTTTGTTACGATCGTTGAACTTTAAAGTTATTAAGTACTTCTAGAGCTATCTATTTTGTATAACCGATTGAGCTATAGTGGGAACCTAGTGACACATCTTTCCGTACTTCACTTTCAGCAATTTTGAGACAATTATAAAACAAAACAAAAAAAAACTGGCAATATATTCTATTGAAATAAATAAATCAAAAATATACTATAATAACACTTATAATCTTCAGTCGAGTCCAATTGTGGCGGAGGGTCACAAATACACAAACGCCTGGTTATGTAATGTATGGTTCTAATATTATTTAATATTAATATTTTTATTTCTTCGCTCTGGTGTGGAGGCAAGGCGTGGCGCTGAGCTCCGCTCAACATGCAACGTCTCCAGCATTTGGCGGAAAATGGGACACGGAGTGTTTTAACACTAGCTTCCCTCTGCCAACCAACGTGAAGCTGACTTAATACTGTAATCTAATAATAAGAAATACTCTGTTACTCTTTACTGTGTCACTGTTCAAATAAACATAACTTAAAACTAAAAATAACATAATGGAATTCTTCAGTAGCACTTTTACATACATATGTGTGTAAATAAACCAATATTTATTTAGGGTCGATACGTTAAGCTTTCTTTTAAATGTTCAAGTGCTATTGAAAATCTCACTTACTTTTACAAACGTTAGGCTTTGTTACGTTGATATTTTTTTCCTTTTGTCTTTATCTATGTATATTTCCTATGGGGGTATTTATAAGGCAGGCGTACGAAGAGTTTTCGTCGGCTTCACGCTCTATTTCAGATTGGAAGACACTCCGTGCAATGGAGAAGGTCGAAAGACGAAGAGAGTGGAGTGCCACTCGAATTCGAGAAGTTAACTTGGGGCAACGTATGACTCGTAACTACTGTCGAATGTTTATCAAATCCACAACCAAATATTGTGGCAATAGATAATTTTTATACTTTTTTTTAGGTAACTTCACACTCTATCCTGCACACAATTTAATAGGCAGAGGGAAACTGGGTATGCGGGAACCTAGTGCTAAAATAATCCGTCTCCCACCTTCCGCGCAATTCTTCAAGCATTGCTTATTGAGTGGCGGAACTCAACACTCCGCTTTGCCTTGTTACCAAAGTAAGGAAATGAAAATATTAAATATTTCATATATCTCTCGAATTCGAATTGAACCCACAATCGTTGGTATACAGTCGCAAGTTGCACCACTACGGCGTTAACGGTATTTTTATAATTAAAATACGTATATAAAATTGAAGTAAACTACTACTACTAGTAAAGCTATAATTAAAGTTATGAATTGTGACGCAAAGGAAGCTGAATATGTTATTATAATATGTAATAGTGCCGCTGTATTCTGTGACATAGTTTATTCGAATTTCATAAGAGTTTGCAACCACTATATTGTGCGAATTCATTTTAAATTAATGTTATATTTTATGTTTTTTTTTCAGTTTCACACTGTATACTGCATTTAGCATGGTCGGCATAAGGAACCTATTGTTAAGACGCTTCTTTACTACACTAAATATTTGCGTACCGAAAATTGCAATAATTGCTATTGGTAGTCAGCAAAAATGGTGAGGCCAGTCGTGGCGTAGGGGCACAAAGTGTGACTGTAAAAGGGACTGGTTGTGAGTTCGATCCCCACTATAGGAAATGAAATATTTATTTATATTTACGTTTCTCCGCTCTGGTATCATGGCACAGCGAAGCGTTGAGTTCTGCCATTCAACACGCAATGCCTCTAGAACTCGGCGGCAAGTCGGGCGCTGAGTGTCTTAACACTAAGTTCCCTACCCTGCTATGTGCGGGATACAGCGTGAAGCTGATCTTTATTTTTAGCATAATCTAAGAACTAAGAGCGTGGTGGTAGAATGCAATAGCATCTAACTGTAATTGCTTAATCCCTATACATCGGAATTAATTATTTTAATACATATATCTAATGTAAGTAAAGTGAGACAAACTTAGCGTTGAGTTCAGCCATTCAATTCCTTAATACGAAAAGTGATTAACGGAATATCTTGACACTATATTCTCATTGCTTACCCAGCTATGCAGCTTAAAATGTGAAGATGAAAAAAAAACAAAGATATAACATAGCATAGCATAGCATATGCGGTGGACAGATTAAACTTTTCAAATTAATAATATAGAAGCATGGTATCTTCATCTCAGTGTAGCTGGTTCTTCCTGCAAGTTGTTTGTTTACCGTCATTTGCAGACGAGAAAATTATAGTTATTCACAAGCAATCTTGTGTCGTAAAATTGTAATAACAAATAAAGATATTCTAGTCCATTAGAGTTACGAAGGACTTTTTTATGACCTGTTTAATAACTTTTTGTATAGTATAAGAAGATCGAAAATATATTATAACATCAATTTATATATTTTATTTCAAAATTATTATTTTAATAAAGTAACTAAATGTAAGGCAAAATATAAAGAAGAAGTTAGATTAACTATTTAGGAAATGAAAAATTAATTATATAAATATCCTTTGACTTCGTTGAACATACAACATTAGTCTAGTAGTTTTTTCTTGCGGGATACAGCGTGAAGCTGCCTTTTTTTTTAGTTTTTTTCTTTGGTTTCACGCTGTATCCTGCAAATAGCAAAAGAATCTGGGAAACTAGTGTTAAGACCGCCGAATTGTGGATGCCAAGGCATTGCGTGTTAAGTGCCGGAACTCTACCACCAGAGCAAGTTACCAGAGCGGAGAAATGAAGACATAAAATATTTTGTTTCCTCGAGCGATTCAGTAAGAGTAAGAGAGTTATATTTTTTGTTAAGGTTATTTTACGTACTGTTCTCACACACTTTCTTAACAAAAAAATCACAACAACAAAATTTTGTGAATTTTGCAGAAATGTTTACAGAAAACTTCACAGGCTACTACTACTACAACAAAACAAATACAACATTCCTAAGAGTCAGTCAAGCGCCGCAAATATCACAATGACCCTTGAAAGCTGAACATCTCTCACGGATTTTGTTTAGCCATTGAATGTTTCTTGATTGGACCGTTATGTTGGTATTTAGATATTAATCGTTGTTTAAGACGTCAAAAAGTGGTATAACCATTTTACAATTTTTTTTTTGCGTCTGAAGTCAACTTGCAATATCTCCAGAATTGGGCGGAAAATGGATACGGAGTGTCTTAGCACTACGTTCTCTCTGCCTACCCTGCTGCTAGCTAGCTATTTAATTTATTCGATTTATTAAATACTAGAAGGCGCGCGCGGCTTCGCCCGCTTATTAGAAGTGAATTCCTAAAAAACGAAGCACGTGTTCAATGAAATATTTTTAACAGTCTGAATTTAAATTTTTATAAAAATCGGTAGCAATTTAAAGATTTTTCCATATAAACTTTCAACTCCTTATTTGAACCTTTAGGGGGTGAAATCTTAAAAACCATGAAACACGAGTTCAATGAAATATTTTTAAGAGTCTGAATTTCAAATTTTATAAAAATGGGTACAGATTATTTTTTTTTTCCATACAAACTTTCAACCCCTATTTCATCGCTTTAGGGTTAAAATTTTTCAAATTCCCTTCTCAGTGGATGTCTAGAATATGAAAATAAACATCTGCCCAAATTTCACGTTTCTACCATCAGCGGTTACGGCTCTGCGTGCGTCTTACCTCAGTCAGTCAGCACAAGTCCTTTTATATATATAGATTTACAATGACCAAACTCATCTTTTGGACAGACTTAAATATTACCGAAATATTGCATTCTTCTAATCAAAATAATACCGAAAATCCACTTTTAATGTGCCACTATAATGTAGTGTTAATTAAATGTAACGAATATACATACATTTTTTAATTTCTTTTAGTTACAATTTCAAGAGCAAATTTCCTTTCGTTCGTGAATAGTTGTTGCTGGCATAACCTTAAGATTTTTTTACTATTTAAATAATAAGATTCTCTTTTTTTTAACATTTTTAAAGTGTTTTTCCACACTTTTTTATACGTTTTCTAAATAAGTATTTAACATTCTCTTGTCAAACTTTATAATGTAACGAATATTTAAATGTTTACCCTTACAAGTTAAACTACGTACTTATAGAAAACTATTAAAATTACACTTTGTAGTATATATTATAATAGCAGTCTAAAAGTTTAGCTTTGAAAATAGCATTTATTTGCGAAGTATGGCCGTAAAATAGGTGATGGACGGATTGTTCCCGCGCCGTAACCCCACGCTGCGTGGCGAGGGCGTGTTTATGGACAACAAATCATTTTACAACGCTTGTCAATTTCCTGTGCAAGCTATGCTATACAAAGCTATTTATGTTCTATAGATATTTTTATCCTATTCCATCTCAAAATATTTACTTAAATTTATTTACTCTGGTGTCGAGACAAAGCGCGGCGTTGAGTTCTGCCATGTAACACGCAATGCCTCTAGAATTCGGCAGAAAGTGGGGAACGGAGTGGCTTACACTAGGTTCCCTCTGCCTACCCCGCTGTGTGCGAGATACAGCGTGAAACTGATTTATTTATTTGATTTATTTTTCCATCTCAAAATTTGAATGGCGAAGCTTTATGCTGCGTTATCACACCTGAAAAAGAGAATGGCGATGTGAAGAGAGATGTTTATATTTTCATATAAAAAAAATCACTTTACATATGTATATGCTCTTCGTTGTTAATTATTAAGTATGAAAACAAAGCTTAAAATTAAACGCTAAGTATAAAAAAATATTACAAAATATTTTTTTATTTATATCACATATATGTTTTAACAATTTTTTTTCAACGAATCGAGAATATATCTAAGTTAAAACCTACGTATATGTACATACGTGTTGTTTGTTCTAATAGAAGTTAGGAATTTAATTTTAATAGAACAAAAAATTGAGTTAATAGAGAGTCCAGCCGTGGCGCAGGGCCACAAAGCGTGTCTCTAGACGCGATAGGTTGTTTGTTCGATTCCCACACGAGGAAATGAAATGTTTCATATTTTCACTTGCTCTGGTGTCGACGCGAAGTTCGGTGTTGAATCCCGGCACTCAATATGCAATCCCTCCACAATTCAACGAAATATTGCGAACGGAGTGTCTTAACAATAGGTTCTCTCTGTTTACCCTGCTGTGTGCGGCAAATAAATATTAAAAGAAAAAAAAGCCATACTTAAATATAAATATTTCCAAAGAATCTATATAATTCCATATATATAGTCGTTTTAACATATTTTCAGGGATCATTCCGACAATTCGATTTATATACGCATTGAAATTCGTAAATATTAGAATATGATTTCTTGAATTCACTCCAAAATATTTTTGAATTTTCTTCAAATCCTGATAGAATTTGCAGCTACGCTTAATATTTTGTTATTTGCAGTAATATTTTTGATCTGTTTGAGATTGTTTTTGTACTGTCGCTTGCACAGAAGCGGACGTGTAAAAAAAATTCAATTTTTTCCTTATATTGTAGCTTAATAGCGCAAGATCTTAGACCTCCAGACCTATGACATTTTAGCAGAGCTGAAATAGCGAGGAATATTAGTCTAATATGGTGAGGCCACTTTCAAGTTAGTGATACTGTCTTAAGACAGTATCACTAACTTGAAAGTGGCCTCACTTTCATGTTAGTGAGTACGTCGCTTTCAGATATAGTGGCAAAAAAGATACACGGATTGGTCTGGGTGTTTAGAAGGGGTCTTGAAATAAAGCTTGCCAGAATAACGTAATTTGCCGCATTTTTAAACAATTTTTAGGGTGTCTGGCAGGAGTAAAGGCCCACGTCAAAGATCGGGTAATAATAAATTATATATTTTTATATAGTTCTTAACAACATATTTAAATATGAGCGTTTCTACTGTACCTCTGAAAGGGCCCCATTTTCAAGTCAGTAAGTACGCATACATTCTTAATTACATATTAGACTATTAATCTTCAAAATTTCAGCTTTGCTAAAATAACGTAGGTTTGGGGGCCCAGGGATTTCAGTCTATAATACTTAGAAGATATAAAATTGTAATTCTGTCTATTACTTATATACACTTGTAGAAGCAAGATAGTATTTTAGTCAATTTTAGATAAGATTGTTAGAAACAGTTGTCATATAAATAAAATGGCCTATAAAGAAATAGTTGAACTAATAATTAATTATAATATTTCTCCGATACAGTTCAATAGGGAAAGTCCTAACACTAGATAATCACTACCTATCTTACTATGTGTAGGATACAGGGTAAAGCTAAAAAAGAATATTTTTCAAATATTATGGAAATCGGCTAAAATAACCAACCAGTTTAAGCTTCACGCTGTATCCCGCACACAACAAGATAGATAGAAGAAACTGAGAATTAAGACACTCCGTTCCCCATTTTGCTGAATTCTGGAGGCATTGCGTATTGAATGACGGAACTGAACGCCGAGCTTATAACAACCAACGGCTATAATCATATAAGGGGCCGTTCAAGTATTACGTAAGCAGTTTTTTTGCAATTATTGACCCCCCCTCCCCTATGTCATCAAAAATAAGCAATCCTTTTACAAATATTTCATTGAAAACGTCAAAAATAAGCAAACCCAAGACCCCCCCGCCCCCCTACAGTGCTTACGTAATACTTGAACGGCCCCTAACACTATATCAAAGGGATCATGTTTAACAAATATCTACTTATTTATTTAAAAACAGCGGTGTACCGGAGCCACTGTTTTTGATCAGAAAGTGTGCCACATTTGGTTTCTGCTTACACGAACAGGTAAATAAACTGATACGAGAAAGTATTCTATTACGAAACAAGCCCATATCCAAAGCTGCAATGTACCCTTTGACGGATATATTTCATGCTGACGCTACTTCCAATAGTACCACAATGTAAACAAAGTTTTGTATCCATACCTATATTATAAATTCGAAAGTTACTCTGTCTGTCTGTCTGTCTGTCTGTCTGTGCCGCAATCAGGGCCAAACCGCTAATTCAATTGTAATAAAATACTCATACAGAGATACTTGAGGGTCTTCGGATGAACATAGGTTACTTTTTTTTCTCATATTTGTAATATTGTCGATATATACTAATATATTAAAATATTTTTCAATTTGACAGGCAATTTGTTCCGCCATGTTAATAACAACCGACCGTTGCTAAGCAACGGTTTGCTAAGTTTATTTGTTGTTATAAGCAAACGTCACCCAAAATGAGCTTGCTTAACGCATACATGGCGCGCGCCGACTCAACCTTATGAGATACATAAAAATAATGTTTTACAAAAATATTGTCCTTTAAATAATGTTTAAAAAAGTCCGCGATACACATACCATATTTATCTCTGAAGCTTGAGCAAAGTAACACAGTAACAATAAGTAACCATTTTAATTAATTTACTTTATATTTATCGGGTTTTTGTTGTATGTATTTTCTATAATTTGATATTGATACTTATGAAAATGAATATAATATTCACTTTTAGCATTTCATCTAGATTGAAATTATAGTTCACTGTATAACATTCTAATAAATAATTAAGGAGATGTCACTGATTCGAAATAACCTAACATACGAACGGCATAGTATGACCGACGCGAACGGGCAGATGACTTTGACGGTTTTGTAAATTTTCATACATTTTCGAACTACTGTTAATTTTTATGTAATTATTTGCTGTTTATAATTAATTTATACTTTTCTTTGGTTCTTCGCTTATTCGAGGAGCAGATTAGTTAGATTTTCATAAATTTCTTGGTGTGGTGTAAGTTGCGGCCCTGCGCGGCATCGGTGTAATATTATTTAAGTATTAAGGAGAGAATTGTTGGTTATTTCATCTTGGTTGGATGGTTATCTATACCGTTGTTATACACTTAATAAATTGTGGTTTTAGTTTTCTGGGATTTTATTTGATATTGCTCGCAAAACTTATCATATTTAATGTAGAAAGGACTTTAGTTATTTCATATAGTATCTATGTACGCGCGCAAGGAAAACGAGTAAAAAGATTTTTCCCGGGTAAATCAGTAAAATCCATCACTGAAAGTTTAATAAAAATTAGTTCAGTTATTCTGGATATTAGCTCGGGGAAATAGAAAGACAGAAAGAGATAAAATTATTAATAATGTAGCTGGTTTTGTTTAGTTTTTTTATTAATATTTTACTATGGTTACGTTTACTTATATTTTTTTTATTTAAATTAGTTACATATTTTCACAAACAATTTCCTAAATATATCTATAAGCATTCGTAAAGTTTAAGCGGGCGAAGCCGCGTCCGGGTCCGCTAGTAACTCTATAAATAAGCCGTTTTTGATAATGTGAGAGTATTTTAATTTTAAGGAAATACGTAAAATTTTGTCATTTACATTAAAAAATGTTTATAATAATAACGATAATAACGACGTTTATAATAATAATAATAAGATTTGATTAAATACTAATAAAATAATATCGTACAATGAAACAAAAATGAAATATAATGAAATAAAATTTAACAACAAAATATATAAAACTAATTTAGTACACAGCAAAACTATGTTCTTCCGCCTTTAAACTTTTCAAGCAACTTTATAAGAAGTGTAGTGTGTGTAAGTTTAATACTACTTGCCAATTTAAATGTTATAAATATATAGAACTTTATAACACTTTTGTTGGTACAAGTTTTTACGCTTCTATATATTTCACTTATGTTTGCCTAATAAACATAGTTTAAGAGTTGTGACCAGTCACTACCTTCTTGTCCCAATGTAAATAACACTGACTTCATAATGTTACCGTGCAAGAATTCACAACCTTCGCATGCACATCCAAACACTACTCTACTGCGTCACAATGTATGTAAAGAAGGTGGTAATATGGTCCCTATTTTGTTTTTGAGGTCCAATATGAACAGTAAAAGGAATACAAATCTAAATAATACATTATGGAATAAGCAAAAATAAGACAAAATATAAAAAAATACATGTATATTTCGAATAAATTTCAATTTAACGATTTGAGATCTAGTGAGGGTTATATGGTCCCCCTCTAGCCAAATTAAATGTATTAAACTCATTACAAAAATCGCAGATTAATTTCGCCTACACAGCCAGTGGGAGGAGTCCACAAGTTACAGATTTGGCGCTCAAGCCACTTTTCTCCAAGTCAAGTAAAAATTATCTACAATATTTTATACAAAAAAAAAAACAGATAACATTATGAAAATAAACTAAAAGTATCATTATTTCAAATTATATAGACAAAATGAAATCAAGCCAACACATCTCTTTGATACAAAAGTGGATTGAGCATAAAATTTATAATTTTACAGTCACACTGTTTGCCCCTTCACTCCGACTGACGTCAAGTATAATATTTACCAGGTCCTGTCCAGTAGTCCAAACTTTAGAAGTACTTACTATTCGTTTATCTAGCATCTCGTTATCTCTAGCTTTTTAAGACCCAAAATGTCTAGATAATCACGAATATCTCGAGGCAAAGCGCGGCGTTGAGTCCTGCCACTCAACACGCAATGCCTCCAGAATTCGGCAGAAAGTGGGGAACGGAATGTTTTAACACTAAGTTCCCTCTGCCTACCCTGCTGTATGCGTGAGAAGTTTTTTTTTTTATATACACAGTGTTTTTGTCATCACCCCTTTAAATGAAAGCAGAGTTTTAACTATTACTACTATTATAAAAATTTAATATAATTAAAAGAAAAGAGATGTTTCCAACAGTGAAAAAGTGTTTTTTTCAATAATGAATAAAATTGTCGTTGTAACATAAAACGCCATTTGTCTAGAATGCCGCACGACAAAATACAGTATGGATAAACATCGTGAAATGAAAAAACTGTTGAGGTATCTTGATTGTTTTCTTTAATCAAGTTACCCCAACAAGGTTTGAAATATTTTACCCTATATGCTGCAAAATGCTATATGCTGTAAAAGAAGCGCAGATGCTTCCACCCTGTATATCGAATATCTTTGTTCATGAATAAAACCCGCAAGTTTAACCAAAATCTGTGGAGCATTCTCCCCTTTTCTACAAATAACGATTATGAAAATTGGCAAGACGTAAAAACTTGCAGTACAAGAAAAGAGAAATGTCCAAAAAATATTACAGATAAAATCTATTACGAAGTAAAAAGATTGACGGATACGTCCATGAAATACCGCAAAGTGAAATTTTTCAACTTCTGTACTTTTCAATGAAATTTGTATTTGAAATCCTGAAATTAATATAAAACTTACAAGTCCGATTCGCACTTGTCCAGTTTTTTACTATGCAATGTAATTTATACAAAATATCTAAACAAATTTTCGCTTCACCTAATTTTAATACGTACAAAGTAAAAACTTTACATTTCATTTTTTCCACAAAAAACTTAATTTATGATTTTAAAAAAACTTTGTTTCTTTTTATAGCTGGAAGCTCAAGAGTGTTTAACAAACAGCCACTGGTAACTTACTTTCGTATTACAATATTCTCGTTATCTCATCAAAAAACGCTCGGGGCCTTTTAACTTGTTGGTACAAAGATGTTAGCGATATTGTTAACAAGGATTGCTTTGAGGTCGGGTCGGGTCTTTAGTAATCCTCTCTCATATCCCTTCCGGGTTAGTTACATTAACGAATGATACGGAGATATTTTTTTCTTATTTTTTCTATTATCTGTCTGTGTAAAAGTCACTTATCAATTTTAATACACTTAAAAAAGTGTATATTGTAAAAGACTCTGCTCTCCAGTTAATGGACAATTTTTTAGAAGGCGTGTTGAGTGTTCACTTACCGCGTCTACAACGTTGCATTTATAATCGAAGTGCCGGTGCTTCCCTCGATATTGCGTGATCACACATCATTTTCCAGTGTTGTATGCTGAGGGATTATTGTAGATATTGGAAATAAACTTCGGTAATTTTAAATTCGATGAACATATATTCGGATTGATGGATAGGCTGATAAATGTGGAAGCCGCGTTCAGTTGGTGATATAGCTTTTTATTTATGAACCAAATGAAATAAAACGATCACAAAATATTGGAAGTTTAAAAAAAAAACAAAACTTTTCCGAAATAAGAGTGCACAAATGCACAGAGAAGCAGGTAAAAACTTTAAAAAGGTACTAAGTTCTATTCTGCTATCCGGCACATAGCAGGGTAGACAGAGGGAACCTGGGAAACTAATGCCAATATAGTCAGTTTTCATTATGGCACTTCCGTTCCTCACTTTGTGCTGAATTCTGGAGGCGCAACTCAATGTCAATCAATGTGCAAAATGTCAGTTTTGCCACCACAGCTAAGAAAATGTAAATATTAAATATTTCCTCGAGTAGGAATCAAAGCCACAACCTGTCACGTGTACAACCACAAGCGCTTCTCCGCTCCGCTCCTCTTAGTTTATCTCAGCTCCTCTTAGTTTAAATAATAGATAAAAAAGTATAATAATAATGAAAATAACTTTTAAATTAAGACATCTTATAAGTGTAAAATAAGAAGACATTGTTACTTAACTGAACTAGAGCAGAGTAATCTGGGTGCAAAGTGGATTGTAAAATTTTAAAATAATACGCTCATAGAGATAATTAAATCTGTGTGAGTGATTTTCAAAGAACTTTTACTGGAAATATATAATAGACAAAGGATCTTATTAGATGAATTAACTTTTTTTCTTTTTCTTTGTTTCGGTGAAATCTATAAGTATAATATCTACAGTATTTTAGTAGTCAGTATTATATTGAAACAAATTTTTGGTTTTCACGTTATTGCGCATTGAGCAGATTAGGCAGAGGGGAAACTAGAGTTAAGACACTCCACCCCCTACGCTCGGTCCAACTTACGAGACATTGCGAGTTACTCTTAACACCTCTGAAATGAAAATAATTCTTTCTTTAGTCTCTAAATGACGTTACATAATACTTTAATGTTTTCTTTGCGAATTAAGGTTTATTTTCGTTTTTACTTTATTCTGGCATTTTGTGAAGTATATTTTTTTAAATGAAACTATTTTATACTTATTTAGAAAACGTATAAAAATTTTTACGTAGCGGGACTCGAACCCGAGCCTCCTGGAGACCGAACAGGCGCTCTGACCACTAAGCCATACGTTCTCATCAAGCTACGTCGAAATTTTAATACGCTTGTTACAACTTATTTATGTTGTTAGTATCTCTTTAGGGAGATTTTTACAAATTAAGTATGCTCGAAAAAAACAAAAATAGAGTATAGAGTATTATGTTTTATTTATTTAATAAAATAATAAAAGGAACGATAGATATTGTAGAATAAAAAAAGAAGGCGGAATGCAATTAGTACTAGTAATGAAAATAGTATACCTAATCAAGTCGATTAATTAATAACTTGTCTAGTTTGTTTTGTTTTAAAGCAACAACAATAATTAGAGGCCTCGATAGGTCACATTGTCATCACAACTTATCACTGTTTTATTTTTTTAGGTCAATATATCTTTTATTTTAAGTGCAAGTGGAGATCAGTGTGTATTATGACTAAGTCCTCTCTGCATATTCTATTGTATGCGGAATACAAAAAGGTAAAAAAAAATAAAGATTATAATTCAGATATTTCTAGTAGCAGAATCTCAACTTGCACCTATTTTAACTTATCAATAAAAAAGTGGGGAAGTAAGTGTCGTAACATTAGGTTCCCTCTGAAAGCCCTGCTGTATGCGAGATACAGTGTAATTATATAATTAATAATTCCTTTCTGTACATATTTCAGCATTTTCAAGCTTTGCCTCACCTGACGGGGAGGGAATATAAACATTCCATCCAATGTAAAGTCGTCACTCACCGACTATGCCATAACGACGTCGTGGTATGTAACAATAAATAAAACCATACATTTAATCCCGCGCAAGCAGAAATGTGTAATTACAAAGATACATTTGCTTTATCTTTTATTTGCTCGACTTGCCCCGTAGTGGAAACTTCTTAATTTCTCTAGAGACCACACTTTAGGGACGCAAGTTCATATTCGGGGCAGTAGCAATTACACAGTGTAAAGTGCAGCAACGCTATTTATCTATTAAGCGAGAGGAAGTAAATTTACTTAACTATTACGTGCAATTTTATTTCTGAATTTGCTGTACTCTGTAGTCATTACTTCTCGTAATGGCATATATAATATGGAGTTTACTGAAATTATTTAAATGTTGGGTTCTTAAAAACTGCACTACACTTTGCATTATTTAGTTAACTTCTTCTTCAGGGGCTGTCGTGGCAGTAGCTGTCGTGGCAGTCTGTAAGTCCTATGGTTACAGGTTCGATCTCATTCGGGGAAATGATGATACTTAATTATTATTTTTTTTAACCGAATTCTGTAAGTAAAGCAGATTATTAATTTCGACTGTATTATTTTTGTTTGTTACCTTAAAACTTTTGACGGTGAATCGATTTTGATGATTTTTTTTTGTTATTTTTGTTTAATAAAATCAAAGTACGTTTGCCTTTATGCGAAATTAATTTTTACTTTTTTGTTCGTTGCTTGAAGTCGTTAGTAAATAAAGCAGTATACTTTACTACACTTTGTCTAATCAGACTGTAGGAACATAGGATTGGGTATGGTTAGATAAATAAATGTAAAAAACTTAATAAAATAAAGAATAGAGAATTTCTTAAACTTTTTGTATAGAGTTCTTACGAACCAAATAATGTAGAAACCTTACATTTATATGTTCAGTATTCTCTGGCTCTAGAAAAGCTAGCTTAAGAGTCGAAATAGCCACTCGCAAAGTGGAGCCAGCGTTGTTGTCATTCCACGACATCACGACTTCTGTGAATGCAGTGCGCGCTAGCATTTTATTTGTATAATAAATATAAAGCTTTATACAGCTACAACATATAGTGGTAGTAAACACACTGGTTATGTCGTTACATTTGTAAGTGTAGTAGAGTAGACAGAGTACAGAGAGCATATATATATAAATATATACATATATATGTATTTTACAGTCGCACTTCGTGCCGCTGCACCACGACTGGCCTATATATATATATTATATATGTAGTAGAGTAGACAGAGTACAGGAGATACAAGCCAGAGTCTTCTTTCCTTGCTCCGGTAACGACGCAGAACCGGGACTTTGAGGTCTAACACTCAATGCGAATTGCCTCCAGACGACGAAAAGTGGAGAACGGAATGCCTTAACAAGGTACTCAGGTTCCCTCTGCCTAACGGCCTATAGTAAAGATGACTATATCATGATAAACGAGATAAAAGATACTAAAGTAAAAAAATGCTGGTAAGGTCCACGGACTCTTGTGCACCTGTCGATGCATCTAAAAGGCGTCTTTACATGAAAGACACGAGACAGAGTCAGGTTAACACTTCACAGCAATATATTATTATAGCTTTAATGTAATATTATTTTTAAGGTAAATAAGAATACACTTACAATTCTAAGAATACACCATTCTTCACTTCACTCCTAATTTTGATACACTACATGTTGAGTAGAGACACTCAGAAGTCGGCTTCTTTAAAGGATCATCGTTGTTAAGAATTGGGTAATAAAAAAGATTATTTAAACTTATTAACTTGAGTATGGTTTCTCGATATTTAAAGAAACATTTTACAGCTAATGCTGTCGAAAACCAACTTAAATGGATGGAATTTTCATAGTGTTATAAATCAGCTTCACGCTGTATCCTGCACACAGCAGGGTAGGCAGAGGGAACCTAGTCTTAAGACACTCCGTTCCCCACTTTCTGCCGAATTCTGGAGGCATTGCATGTTGAGTGGCAGAACTCAACGCCGCGCTTAACCTCGACACCAGAGCGAAGAAATGAAAATATAAATGTAAATAAATATTTCACTTCCTCGAGTGGGGATCGAACACACAACCAGTCGATTTTACAGTCACACTTTGTGCCTCTGAGCCACGACCGGCCTCCGTCTCAATCATTTGTGATATTAAAATAACTTAGTACATATGTTATGATTGAAAACATTTTTAATTATTTTTGTAGTGTCACATTGTATCCCGCAAATAACAGAGTAGGCGGGGACCTGGACCTGGGAGTCTAGTGTTACCTAGTGTCACATTAAAACAGTTCTGTTCCTCGTTTTCCGCCGAATTATAGAGTATCATTACCAAAGCCAAGAAAATAAAAATATTAAATATTTCATTTCTTCGAATGAGAATTAAACCCACAACTTGTAACGTTTAGAATCGCTTGTACCCCTGCGCCGCGACTGGACTCATTAAAACATAAGTAAATGTACGTCCAACCATATAAATGTAAATTATTTAAATTATTTTTCACGAATATCGTGCCCAAGAGACTCATTTCTACGGAAAGAGATAAATGACTCGTTTATATTGGGCCCTCCCATACCTCTTTTAACATTCATTTTATTGAGTCTTCCCATACAAAGAAGTAAAACTGCAAATATAGGAAAATTGAAACGAGTAATAATTATTATTTTAATTTCACATTCTTACTTATTGTTAAAAGGAGACGTAAATTAAAATGTAACTCTTACAATATTGGTGGTACTGATATTCAAGCATATTTTCACATAATAATAATAATAATAGTATGCTTTATTGTACACCACAAACATACAAATAAATAAATAAAAGAAACACAAAGAAATAGAAGAAAATGTACAGCAGGCGGCCTTATCGCTATGAGCGATCTCTTCCAGGCAACCTTAAAGTGTAGGAGTAGTTAGAGCGGCAGGCGGTGTACACGAGTTATTTAAATATATGTACATATAAAATATTAATAAATACATATATACATACATACGTACTTACATACTAATACATATAATATAATATATAAATAAAAATAAAAAAAAAAAATCAAATGATGACGATAATACTACATAAAAATAAATGAATAGCGTAACGTAAAGAAGTCAGAAGGAACATAAAAGAGTAATTTAAAGAGATAAATAATGTGCCTTTAGCAGGGATTTAAATCGATTAAGACTCTGAGCCTGTCTTATATTAACAGGAAGAGAATTCCATAACCGAGCAGCTTTAACTGAGAAGGAGTTAGCAAAAAAGGAAGAGGAATGGAAGGGAATTTTGAGGACAAGGTTTTCATTGGATCGGAGAGAACGATTATGCGAGTTACTTAAAAACTCAAATCGTTCTTTTAGGTAAAAAGGGATCGAGGGATTAAACAGCACACAGTAAAGAAGATGTAATATATGAGTATTCCTGCGAAGTCTTATAGGAAGCCACTTGAGCTTTTTGCGAAAGTCAGAAACATGGTCATATTTGCGAAGTCCAAATATAAACCGTATACAAAGATTTTGAAGTCGCTCAAGCCTATTTAAATACTCGTCGCTAATATCGAGATAGCAAGTATCAGCATAATCAAGAATTGGTAGTAATAAGGTGTTTGCCAACACAATTTTAGTTGGTATAGGTAGAAAATTGCGCAGTCTACGAAGAGAAGCAACTGCTCCATAAAGTTTCCGACTGAGTTCATTAATTTGCGGCTCCCATGACAAATATTGATCAATTATAATGCCCAAATTTTTTACCTTTTGTGCATAAAGAATCGGTGTACCGCCAAATGTCAGAGATGGTAAGTCAGACATATTTAATTTAGATAGTATTCTGTGGCTACCTACGATGATCGATTGACTCTTAGCAGGGTTAACTGTCAAGCCGTAAGATTTACACCACGTAAAGATCTGAGAAAGATCCTCATTTATAATGCCGATTGTACGGGACAAATTTGATAGTGATGTTGTAGCATAAATCTGTAAGTCATCCGCATATAGGTGGTAGAGAGAAGATATTTGAGGACAAATTGTATTTATGAAAACTGAGAACAGAAGTGGAGACAACACGCCACCTTGTGGAACACCAGCAGTAATAGTAGACCAATCAGAAAAGGAGTCTTCTATTCGTATACGTTGCCGGCGGTCGCACAAGTAACTACGAAACCAGTCAACCACCTCAGGAGATACATTAAGAGAAATAAGAATGGCTAGCAGGATATCGTAGTCCACTGTATTAAAGGCGTTGCTGAAATCTAACAGCACCATAACAGTGACCATTCGATCATCCATACCTTTTCTAATGTCATCTGTTATTTTGACCAGGGCAGTTGTCGTACTATGACCAAAACGGAAACCGGACTGGAATTTATTTAATAAGTTATGGTTAAATAGGAACATGCTAAATTGCTGATGAACAAGACGTTCAAGCACTTTGGATAGGAAAGGAAGTAAAGATATCGGACGGTATTCGGAGAAGGAAGACGGATTCAGTTTTTTAGGAATAGGAATTATCTGACCATCTTTCCAGGAGGAAGGGAAATTAAAGGAGCTGATAGATGAATTTAATATAGACGTTATAATAGGAGCTAGAATCTCAATGATAGGGACAATCATTTTACGACAAATGCAGTCAGATCCAACAGAATTAGATTTTATGGCCATAATATTTCTCTTAACGTCACTTATGGAAAATTGACTAAACTTAAAACTGGGAAAATCGGGAGTGGGAGAAGATAGAAGTTGACTTAGGGTCTTTGCTTTATTTGTGCTATCAATAGCAGCCGAAAAGGAAAAGTGCTTATTCAGCAGATTTAAATCTATATTATGCGGAATAATGTTTTGTTTTGACTTCCCCACTCCAAGAGATTTAAGGAAATTCCAGACTTTTTCCGAATCTTCCTCTTCGACAACGGACTTATAGATATGGCGTCGTTGACTATCTCTACACACTCTATTGCAATGATTACGGCTTTTTAAATATTTAATTCTATTGATGTCACTTGGATTTGCTAAAAATTTGGATTTACTTAAACGCTTTTTTAATTGCAGTTTTTTAATTTCTGGTGTAAGCCAAGGAGCTGGGAGATGCTTCATGCGCACAGGCCGAACCGGGGCATGTGTGTCAAATAACTGGATTAACAGCGAGGTTAGCAACGACACTTGTTCATCAACTGTTTGCGCATTAGTAACAACCGACCAATCAATGTTACTAGCGTCTTGTCTCAAACGTTCAAAATCTATACCACTAAAATTGCGCCGCAGAAGAATTCTTGACTTTGCTTTAGGCGGCTTTAATTTATACGATATATACAAAAGATCGTGATAGGAAAATTCGGTAGCAGGACACTGACCATATTTTGCAACATGGTCAGTGGAAGACACAATAATAAGGTCAAGAAGCGAAGGACTGCAGTTGGGAAATTTATGGGTAGGAGCAAGGGGGAGAATATTTAAATTAGCTCCAGTTACTAAAGATTGTAAGCGCCGGGCACGCCAGTCATTCTTTACGAGGCAGGTGTTAAAATCACCCATCAACAGAGTGTGATCATAGAGAGGTTGATACTTATCCAACAGAGCTTCAAATGACGAGAAATAATCGATCGTAAGGCTGGGGTTGTAGTATACTCCAAGGAGTATTTTAGTGTGACAGAAAAGTACTTCGATAAAAAGGTGTTCCGCACCTGCATTGCCCAGTGTCTGGGACACGTCGAGGATTGAAAAAGGAATATGGGAACGCAAGTATATAGCTACACCTCCTCCAGACCTCCCGCTACGATCATTTCTGATCAAATGAAACCCTGGTAGTGCATAAGCTACTGACGGTAGACAAGGTTTCAACCAAGACTCAGAAACAAGAATGGCATGTACGGATTGATTTTCAAAAGTAGATAACATATCAGAATAATGAGCAGGAATACTTTGGGCATTAATATGAACAAGATTAAAATTTTTCAGGACATCTGAGAAGTATGACACAAGACTTTCATTTAGTGAAGGGATACTAGAAAAACTGTTATTGCTGCTGAAACCTTCAGAGGAAGAGGAACATGAGAAATAGGAGTCGCTGAGATTTAAATCAATCAACGTCATTTTTATAAATATTATATGTTGGAACTAAAATATATTTTTAATTATAATAAGAAAAAAAAACTATAAAAATATACTAATATATAAAAAAATAATTAATATATAAAATTTATCTAATTTAAAATATAAATAGATGAGATAAGCAAATATCTTAATACTTTGCACTGTACAATTTACTCACCCACCGGTTGCAAGGAAAGAGATACAACACATTATGAGAAAAGACAAAAAAAAAAGAATAAATAAAAGAAATCACACAAGAACTTTTTTAAAAAAAAAATATTTAAAAAATTGGGAAATAAAGAGAAAAGATAACCAATTACATGTTACTCTGAATACATATTAAAATAAAATAATATTCAATTTAATCTAAGTACATACAAAACTAACACAAAAAACTAATAAAAAAACTGACCTCACTACATAGTTATATATATATTACAGCGAAATAGCATCACAATACAATATATGCACTCACATATGCTATAAGTTATAGGATACAACTATAACAAAAGCTACTTACTTGCCACTTATATCGAGTATAATGTAATATTAAAGAATAACAATAATAGTAAAACTATAATGTAAACAAAATATATATCAACATTATGAACTAACTTAAAAGGTAATAAGCAAAGAATTTATATTTATCAAAAGAATGAAGTGAAAGAAAAAACGTACATTATTTTTTAATCGCTCGTTTTGTACGTAACGGTATAGCCTTTTCTATATTTTTGGATGCCGCCGTCACTTGTGGAGATTTATTCGGAGAACATAAGACATTGAGTTCCGACTTGCACTCTACTCGATGTCTAGTACCATCGGCCGTGACAATATAAATATTACCGTCTCGAGTCCAGCATTTACCAATGCCGAAGTGCTGCCTCGCTGCCAAAAACGTTTCATGTCGAGCCCTAGTCAAGAACTCAGACTGAGTGACGCCGGTACCTTTTAGTTTAGTTTTAGCAAACCACACTTTATTACGCACAGATATATCACTAAACTTAACAACAATTGGTCGGGGCTTTTCAAAATAGCGGCCTAAGCGGTAACAGTCTTTGACGCTTGCAGATGAAAAATTCGGTAAGTCAAGATGTTTTGCGACTAAATCTGTGATTCTTTCAACGATGTTTTCGCCCTTTTGTTCAGATATTCCGTGAAAAAGCACTGTTTTATATCTTCTCTTCATTTCCTGTCGATCAAGCTCCACTGCAAGGCACTCCACTTGACGTTGTAGTGTATTCAGTACCGAGAGTATAAAATTGCGAAAATTATGAAATTCCGCTGGCAGAGAATGATTTGACACAGGTGTAGTAGTCTTATTTAAATCTTGTTGGAAATCATTCATTCTCGTATTGAACATTTCGGTAAGTGCAGATAGTGATTCCTTGATTGACTCCATTTTCAGTTTTTTAGTGTTATCAAATTATAATTATTATAGGAAACTCTTGCTGGTTGGTGAATTAGTTCACATAAGCATAATATGATGTTAAAAACGTATATAAATAGAAAATATGAATTTAATTAAAAACAGCTGTTACAAATACGTCTGTAGTGTTTCACGCCTACCCGCGAAAAAAAGACATATATATCTTTATGTAAAAATATGCTTGAATATCAGTTTTGTTTGTTCACTTTTTACCCACGATGGAATAGAAACGGTTTGGGGTGAAGTACTGTGTGTGTTTAAAATCAGCTTCACGCTGTATCCCGCACACAGCAGGGTAGGCAGAGGGAACCTAGTGTTAAGACAATCTGTTCCCCACTTTCTGCCGAGTTCTGGAGGCATTGCGTGTTGAGTGGCAGAACTCAACGCCTCGACACTAGAGCGAAGAAATGGTAATACAAATTTAAATAAATATTTCATCTCCTCGAGTGGGCATCGAACCCACAACCAGTCGGTTTTACAGTCACACTTTGTGCCGCTGCGCTACGACTGGCCTCTGGCCTACGAAGTGTGTGTGTTAGTCTGTAAATTTGTGTAAACCAATGTTAGCATTTGTCTCCAAAACCACTGGTCCGGTTTTTATGCGGTTTACGTGATTCGTTTGGATTTTACTGGTAATGGATATTATTGGATAAAAGTAAAAATTACATTCCAGAAAAACAAAAGCAAGTTTAAGTTATCCGGTGAGGACATGTGATGTGACTCACTCTTATACGATCGCGTGTCGCTTATTCGTTTGTGTAAATTTAAGTAATAGCAAAACTACAAAATATAAAAATAACACACCATAATATTATTTATTATCACAGCATAATATTATGTCTTAATTGCGAATGGCGTGTCGTAACACTAGGTTATCAGGTTCCCTCTGCCTACCCTACTACGTGCGGGATGCAGCGTGAACCTACAAAAAAAAGATAAAAAAAATATATTCGATATTTTTTTAATGAATAGAGTTTAAAGAGTAAAGTGAGTTAATCCGTCAAATAATCTATAATATATTAATACGATCTTATACACTTCGTCATTTAATGTCGAAAGTTTCAACAATAAATGCAAAAAGTAATTTATATTGTTTCTTGTTTCTAAATAATAATTATTGTGAAGCAAAACAGAATTCATTAAAAATAAATTAATTATTGAAAAACTGTTCGCAAAATACGAAAACTTTTGAAACGTCGCCTTAATAATGATAAATACTTGACTATTCATATTAATTAATATTCAAATTACTTGTAGTTTATTTCTTATTCCGCGCAAAACTCCGGATTATTTAATTATTGTTCAACTGGCTCAGTCTAGGAATATTATAACTTTTTCATACAACATTTACTACTATTTAGGTTTTTACTTCTAGAAATCGAAATGAAGTCTTGATAGATGAAATGTCTACTTTAAGCGTAAATCATCATGTTTATAATAAATCATAACTGGGGCCTTACTCTTGAAAGTAATTTCAATCCCATTTTGACGTCCAGTATTGTCCAATGCAATCCTGCGGCGACGTTATTTTGGTACTCTTGAAACCAATATTCTCAAAGTCGGATTACTATTTTTTTGACCAATCCTAACGCCGTTATAACTGACAGTTAGTGTTGTACACTTTATACCGATAAATCTACGATACATAATAACCGTTCATTACTTCTTAAAATAATTTATTTACATGCACATTTTTCCCAAAAACAATAATTATAAATCACATTTATTTTGTTTTACTTAAAAAACAATGAAATCTTTGAAGTCGTTCTAAAAAATGGCTATATTTTATCTGTATGTCTAATTATTTAGAATGTTTTGTCAAAAAAACTATTTGACATATGTATTTGTATTATTATGTTAATGTTTATGTTATCAGTAATAATAAATATATTTCTACAATCGATGTGCATTTAGCCTATAAATAGACGAAAAAAGAAGTTTGAAATGTTAAATTAAGTAAAGTATAACAAAATAACAAAGTTTAATGCTTTTGAAGTTCACGCGAAAACTAATGGATAACGCTTAAATGTGCACATGTAAAGAAAGAATTATTATTAGTCCATTATGTTTATAAAAGTGATTAAAATAAAAGTATTAATAAAAAATACTTTACTACTGAATGTCTTTTTATTATAATAAGAATATTTATGTACCATTATATTATCTTAATATTAAAATAAAAGAACACAATTTATGTATAAAAAGATTCATATAACTCATGGACCAAAAAAAACCTATTTTCTGTTTCTTTCCTTAATTTTGTAGCTATTATATGTTTTTACTACCAGTCAGTCAGTTGCAATGTTTGGAGACTTCTACTTCTTCTTCCTCAAAGTCTTCCAACTCATTTCTCGATAATACTTTAACACATATGTTGTCCCTTGCAATATGTATATTTATTTACAATGCTGCACCATGTGTTTCCATATGTGAACATTTTTATTTATTTAGATTGAGCAGAAATGTGAATTTTAGTGAAATATTCATTCAGAAGTCATCAAATATCCACTTTTGGGCATACATATGGTCACCTACAAAATGATAGTAATAATTACTATTATTACTATTGTGGTTTATAAAATATTTAAATACCAACTATTATATTGGTATATTGATACTGAATGATATATTGGTAGTTATTTAATACGTATTTTTACAAAGCAAATATATTTTTTTCTGTGATAGTATATAAATGAAGTAAATAATAACTGGGTTCCTATTCCAATTAAAACTCATTCAAAAGATGAGTCCACTGAAAATATATTTAAATTTGTACATACACATTTGGCAAATAAATACTCAGTGATTTTGCTTAGCACTTTAATCAGCAGTTACTATTATATATCTATTTCCTAAGATTAATACTTAACTTACCTAGTATATGTAAGTTACAGTCATTAATTTCGTTTTATATTTTTTGGCTTTATGTGACGAATTCTACTTATTTCTTCGTATCACCTCTATTACAGAATTTTTCATTCAGACAGTAAATAGTTTTCCCTTTCCATTAAAATTCGCGAATCGACGTATATTTCGTTGTTTTTTAATGTCTAATTTATATGTTTACCTCAAAACACAGTACATAAGCACTAAACGTGCCATTTTATTGCCGTTTTCACGAGAAAAATAACAAATCAATTTCTAAAAAATTACACTTTAGTTATTGCGTAAATTCCAACTCCAATTACAATATTGCTGTAATATTGGCTGTCAAAAACGCGTCAAGAGTACCAAATATCACAATCCTAACGAATTTTACAATAATTTTTAGTTAACGCAATCGTCAACTAGCGGGCGGTAGTGGACTTGGCAATTGATTGCTTTCAAGAGTACGAAATGACAATTATTGAGGATTGATTATTGGATATTGGCGTCAAGAGTAAGGCCCCTGATCGGTGTCTATACATGGAGGATATATATAAGAAACAATGTTATTGGTGGTATTTAATAACGTAATAGAACTAACAACAACGATTTTAAATTTTTTCTCTGTAGTGTCTGTTTGTCTGGGCGTTTTTTCATAAACTTGGACTAAGCTCAGAAACAGCTGAACCGACTAATTTACCTTTTCACTACTGTAATTTGGCAAGCTTCTGTTCAAACGCAACCTACAATCTGAAAAAAAGAGCCTACGTTTTCTAAAACTTATAACATTTTAAATATGAAAAAATAAATAAGTTTAGTATTACCCAAAATAATATTCCTAATATACCAAAAATAAGTACAGTAGTATTTACACACTGTTAGTGACTTACGGTCCTCCACACAAAATGGATTGCTCTCACAGACGCCCACAACTTACCTCTATTGATGGATTGCTCGTTAGCGGCTCTCCGATACTGAAATAAAAAGAGAAATCTGTAATCAAATATCAAATTGTATCGATATTCAAATGTATACACACATATGTATGTGAATGTTACAATAAAATGGAAGTAAAAATAAAATCAGCTTCACGCTGTTCTGTAGCTCTTAACTTTGTTCCCCACTTTCCGCCAAATTTCCAAGGAAATGCGTGGTGGAACACAACGCCGGGGTTTTTGGCCTTGGTGCCAGTGCGAAGAAATGAAAATATTAGTAAATAATAATCCATTCCCTCGAGTGGGGATCGGACCCACAACTGTCGCGTTACAGTCACATTGTTGTATCCATGGGCCACAACCGCCTCTGTACTACAAAGTAGTGTAAACGACACCCCAAATACAAACTACAAGCTGGAACTGGAAGCCAAACTCAAATGCGTACGTCGAATTCCGCCACTACGCTAAAATTCAGCGGAAAGCTGGGAGCGGAGTGTCTTAACACTAGGCTCCCTCTGCCTACCCTGCTATGTGCGGGATACAGCGTGAAGAAGTTAGAAATAAATGGTGAATATTAGAACAAAAAGCGCCATTATGTTCAACACAATAGTATATATTATTAAACTCTGGAAAAATGTGTTTAAATAAAATCTAATTAGATATTGTGTTTCTAATGAACGTACAGTACGCGTACAATAAACAAGCGAGCTCATCGTTATATAAGAGGGTAGTTGTTAATTACACTGAACGGACAACATGGTTCTTAGTCACTGTGAAATCTTCTGAATTTACTGCTTTAACTTCACCTATTCAGTGAAAGAGCTGCAGTCAAATTAAAAACTAGTTTAAATTCCGACCTAATTTTTATTTTCTAAATTATAATTTCTTTACGTAGAGTAGCGTAGGCAGGTTTCATAAATATAATATACACGTGTTTGCTTTAGCTGAGATTTAAGTGAATATATTGTTATGTTATTATTTTTGACATTTTTAGCTTCTTGCTTCCGCGTAAAGGCAGAAGAGACCTGGAAACCTAGTATTAAGACAGTCCGTTCCCCATTCTAGGTCGAGGCATTGCGTTCTGAGTGGTGGAAAGGTTTGCCCATTTACCATAGCGAGGGGTTAAAAAAAAACATTTTTCCCCCCTAGTGGGAATTGAACTCACAACAGTCGCGGTTACAGTCGCAAGCTTGTAAGGTAAGTTGTTGTAATATTAAATATTTCATTTCCTCAAATGGGAATCGAACTCAAAATCTATCGCGTTTACAGTTAAACTTATATCGCAACTGGCCTCTTATATAAAGTAATGAAATATATTTTACCTACAGAACACTTCGAGCACCAATTCTACTCATACTTTTTGAATTTTGACTTAAATGTTTAGTTAACCTATACTTAATGACTTCCATAGATTTATTTTCGTCATCTTCCATTTTACAAGATGTGAGGTCATCACGGATCTACTAATGTAAGAAACATTGAACATTATTTTATATCTTCTTTAGCAATTTAACAATATTAGAGATTAAGTGCTGTCACAATTGACAGTTACTGATCATTACTGTCTCAACACGCCCATAAGCTTTATATAATAAGTTGTTAATGTTTCTTAAAATAATTTTCTTCAAGGTATTAGGTATTTCAAATTGTGTAATAATTACATTTTTAATTCATTACGAATCGTGACCTTCATTTTGGTGTTTAAGGTTCCTTACCTCAAAAGGTAAAAGCGGAACCCTTATAAGGTCACTTTGTTGTCCGTCTGTCTGTCTGTATAAAAAATAAGCTTCTAAGTCGACGCAATCAAAAGATACGAGAATATATAATTTGCTGCATTTTGTATAAAATTCGGTGCGTGATCAAAACCTATAGGGAAAGTACCATTGGACCTACAATTTATATGAAATTAGGCTCAAAGTGAGACTTATAATAAAAATAATAGAAGAAGTCCGAAAGCGTAGAAATTTATACATATTTTGCTTATATTTTTTATTTATAGAAAATGAATGCATATATATATGCCCATAAATTTATCAATTTTAATAGTTGTACATCCCGTTGACCTACAATCCAGAAATTGGGACTGAAACCACTGTGAGCGAGTCCGAGTCGCACTTAACTGGTTTTTTTATAAACATAAATCATATGATAATATGAGTGGGACGTTCATTGGTAATAGTGAGAACGCGTAAACAGAGCAGTTTGAGAGCTACTGATTAATAAGAAGTTGTTAGACAATGTAGTTATTTATGACTATTTATAACAGCTACACATACATTTATAAGGCAAAAGCGTGCGACTGTAAACGCGATAGGTTTTGGTTCCGAATTCAGAAATATTTAATATTTTTGTGTGATAAAAAGCGCGGCGTTGGGTCCCGCCACTCAATTCATTATGCCTCAAGAATTTAGTGGAAAATAGGGAACACAAAAGTTAATGGGAATGGGGTGTCACTAGGTTAACATTAAGTTCTTTCTACCTACTCTTCCATGAGCGGGATACAGCGTTAAGCTAAATGAAAAAGAAAAAGCAAATCATCCAATAAATATTTTACATTACATTGTATGTACATATAACTAAAAAACTTTCCATTAACTTGTTGTGCGTTTTTAGGTTCTTATTAATATACATAATATTTAGTTATAATAATAATTAATCATCGCAATGACGATTAGACATAATATATTAAATACGCAAATGATTTAATTAATTTCGCATCAAGTCTCGCACGTACACGTCAGACGCAATTCAAATTGTATTTATCTAGCAATACTAATTATAATGATTTGCTAAATGATTAACGTTATTGATCATTAATCTTGATTATTCAATTAAATTACAACAGATTTTATTTAAGAAACTAGCAGTATGAGACCTTTGTGGCGCAGTGCCACAAGCGTAAACTAATAATTATTTTTCTAAAAACAATAGGAAAAAACAATAAGGTGGCGTAGGATCACACAGTGAGAGTAAGAGTGTATGACAGTGAGGCGGACGCTAAAGTGAATTTCAAAAGGGTCCCTTTAGTCTATACTTGCATCACAATTCCCTGGACCTGCTCGAAACTCCTCTTTCTGCAGCGCTGTGAGCACCCACAAGCATCCATTTCATACCAATGCAAAATTTTCGCTCATCTCCGCTTATCTTATATTTATTGATACACATTTTCACAAAAGCCCTCAAGACTCATAAAACACTCAAAAAATATAGATTATAGAGTATAAAAATTGAAGGAAAATGCATAAATTTCAATATCTCTATATATAATAAAAGGATAGAAAAGTCAATTCTGTACATGAAAGATATAAAAAAAATAAAAATTAGGTCGGTTTATATGTCGATTATAGAACCTAAAAAACCACTCAACAGAATTCTTGTCTGTCTGTCTGTCTGTCTGTCTGTTTGTTTGTTCGTCAATCACGCAAAAACTACTGGACAGAAATTGATAAATTTTTGCATGGTATTAGCCTAGGTTCCCAAGGTACATTTTTTTTGGGTTTTATTCCGAATTTCATTATAGTTTTATTTAAAAAAAATAAAAACTGAAAAATGTAAATTACTTAAAATACCGATAACTACTGTATGAAATTAATTTATTTTTAGCATGATAATAGTTCAAAACCTAATGCAACTTTTAGAATAGTTTTTAACATAGAGTACAAAGAAATTTTACCAGAAAAAATAAGATAAATTTTATTTTTTTATAAAAAAAATCGACTTCTTCAATTTCAATCGGATTTCATACTCTGAACTTAACCAAACTTTCACCAAACTACCCTTTATGTGTACCCTTTCTAATAAAAAAAGAATCATTAAAATCAGTTGAGTTGATATTGAGATATTAGTCCATTTGTCGCGCACATACATAACGTAAATTTGAGATTTATATGATTTTTTCATAGATACCATTGTCGGAAATGAACTAAATTAAAATAGGACTACACGGGACGCACTAGCTTCCAAATAAAAAAAGAGTCCTCAAAATCGGTTCACACAGTCAAAAGTTCTGAGGTAACAAGAATAAAAAATACAGTCGAATTGATGACCTCCTCTTTTAAGAAGTCGGTTAATAGAAATTTGACATAATTAAATTACGATTATTGTATTTAACCACAATTTAAAAGAAGAAAGTAAATTGAGGCCGTTCGTGGCACAGGGGCACAAAGCATAAACTGGTTGTGGGTTCTATTCCCACTTGGAAATTAAATATAATATTTATTTAAATTTATATTTCCATTTCATCGCTCTGGTGCCGAGGCAAAGTGCGGCGTTGAGTTTCACTACTCGGCACGCAATACCTACAGAATTCCGCGGAAAGTAGGAAACAGGAAGTAGTGTCTTAACACTAGGTTCCCTCTGCCTACCCTGCTGCGTGCGGGATACAGCGTGAAGCTGTACCTGTAGTCTACCATAATTATTATTTTAAACGTCAACGTTGGTGACATTAACAAAAATAATAAAGTGGGTATATTTTTCGGGAATAGCTCAAATGGCGATATCTGCAATAAAAAGTACAGTAATACCCCGACTTACGCTATCCCGTTTTACGCGAATTCGGAGATACACGGTTTTTCATTTTGATTGCCGCGCATCGGCTCTCTTGCTCTGCACACTCAGTTTTCAGTTTGCGACAGGTTTAAACATGTTCAGCGTGAAATTGTTTTACGTGCGCAGTGCGTTTTACTTATAATCTCTAATTATAACGTCTAAAAGAACGAAAAATGAATCATTTGAGCATAACAAGAAAAGAAAACACTGTGTTTGGAGTGAAAACTAAATATAATTAAAGACTTTGAAGTAAAAATGAAAATTTGTGAATTGGAAAAGAAGAAAAATTTAACTCGGCAGGCAACATTGTTAGGATATATGAAGCCTTCCAGCTCAAAATAATTCCGGTTTAGGTTACTTTATTCATAACAATGTATTTTTAACACTATATTAAACATTTTTCTTCTAAATTATGTTTTTTTTAAACTCTGGTCCTCATTAAAGAAACTTTATATGCAAAGTTGAACACCGACTTACGCGAATTCGACACGGCAATCGCTCGATCCCACCTACCGCGTAAGTTCGGGGTATTACTGTATATTTATTTGGAAAGTAAATTCTGATTGTGAGTTCATAGTTTATAAAACTTTATATTGTGTTTAGATGACGCGCTGATGTCAATACATTTTAATCATTGGCGTTATATATATATAAAGTTGCATTCATTTACAGTAGATATATTTCTCAAGACTTTATATATAAAAAATACATTAAATAATCATGTTAAGGAAGTATCAAATATATTAATGTCATCTGTTAAAATAAACATGAAGCTGACTAAACTTAATGCTATATTCAAAACAAATGAATTGTATGTAAATTTATTAATACGTTTCAAGTATGAAAAAAAAGCAATATAATTGCGTTTCTTCTCCTTTTTTTTCCAATATTTTATATGTCTATTATTTATATCAATATATCAGGGACGTAAATGCGGGAACAGAGCCATGCCATCTTAGTACAAAGTAGCCTCTAAAAAATGTATTTACGTGTTATATTTAAAGAATAAAAATAATGTGTAAAATATATAAAAATATTGGTAGTTTTTCAAAAGGTATAAGAATTAAAAATTGCCTAAAATATGCTTCCTTCGCAAGTGTTGTAATAACTTAGTATTAATTAACCAAAAAAATACTATAAATATTAAATATGCTCAATTATACAAAGTTTTTTTGTCAGCACCACTTTAAATAAAACCACAGTTTTAACTATTCTATAAAAACCCAATAATATAAAAGTTATGTTTTCAAACAAAATAAATAATAAAATTATCGTTGTAAAATAAAATATAATTTGTCGAGAACGACGCACGCACACATAAACCTATCAAAGGGAAACCGCCGCATACGCCTCATTCCGAAATCGAGTCGTAGTTATTGGCGGCAAAGTTCAAAGTTCTAAAGATTTTAGTAGTATGTTTGTAGTAGTATGTGTTTACGTTATTGGTATCTATGCATAATCGCGTCAGACGAAATATAGATATGAATAATCATCGTGAAATGAACAAAAAAACCTACGTCTTCACTGTTGATGTATATTGCTTAATTTCTTTAAAATATTTTACCCTATATGCTGTTTCCGTATAAGGAGCGCCGACGCTTCTCATCTCTTCTTTGTTAAAGGCCGTCGCTGCGCAGGGGCACAAAGTTGTGGCTGTAACGCGACTGGTGTGGGTCCGATCCCCACTTGGAGGATTGAATTAAAATTTAATAATATTTTCATTTCGTTTAATAATATTTTCAGTTCGCACATCAGTTACACATTACACGCAATATCTCAACACTAAGTTGCCCTGATAAAGGCGGGATAAAGCGTGTGTCTGGTTTTAACTTTGTGTGAGCCGATTAAAATAAAGTCCAGTCCAGTTGAGGCCAGTCGTGGCGCAGCGGCACGAAGTGTGATTGTGAAACTGACTGTTTGTGGGTTCGATCCCTACTCGAGGAGATGAAATATTTACTTAAATTTATATTTCCATTTCGTTGCACTGGTGTTGCACGGCGTTGAGTTCTGCCACTCAACACGCAATGCCTCCAGAATTTGGCAGAAAGTGGGGAATGGAATGTCTTAACACTAGGTTCCCTTTGCCTAACCTGCTGTGTGCGGGATACAGCGTGAAGCTGAATAAAATAAAACTAATACTCAATATTTAAGGGCAGTTTGCCAAAATACAAACAAAAAAAGTATTTAAATCGGTTAAGCAGTTTCTGAGATTATCGTGAAGAAACGCACAGACAAACAGACCAACTGACCAAGTTTTATTACATTGTTAATTGTAATATCTTCTATGTACAGACACTGATGAGTTAGGATTTTATTGTAAGTATCTATAAGTTATCTTTTTATTTCAAACATTCAATTGAAGATTCTTTTAGGAGATACAAAAATGCGACCTAAAGTTTTAATAACTTTCTCTAAAAAAATCTTCATTGCGCTGCAAACATACATAATAGGTATATCAAAACACGAACATATTTCAGTGTGTTAAGTAAATAATTCTGTGGTAAAAGCGGGCGAAGCCGCGAGCGGGTCGCTAGTATTAAAATAAAATACCTAGACTAATTTGCTTGAATACAGAATTTCTCCATAAAAATACTTTTAACGGTTGATTTAAACGGTAGTTAGAGAAGAAACGGTATCGCACGAGCGTGACTAACGTTTTTACCAAGTTTTGGTCGTTCGTCACTATCTGGTGTCTGATGCCTACAAGATACCAGCATTGTGTCACTCGGTCTTAGCTCCAGCATATACAATATAGTATTGATGTGCCCAAGGCGACTGTGTTATCTCCGTGTAGAATAGGTTATATTGAGGCCAGTGGTGGCGCAGTGGCACGAGGTGTGACTGTAAAACCGACTGGTTGTGGGTTCGATCCCCACTCGAGGAGATGAAATATTTACTTAAACTTATATTTTCACTTTAAATAAATATTTTCATTCCCTTCGCTCTGGTGTCGAGGTTATGCGCGGCGTTGAGTTCTGCCACTCAACACGCAATACCTCTAGAAATCGGCAGAAAGTGGGGAACAGAGTGTCTTAACACTAGGTTCCCTCTGCCTACCCTGCTTTGTGCAGGATACAGCGTGAAGTTTTTTTTATTTAATTTAGTTCACCATTAAGTGATGGGAGCCAACGCCGCGTTTTGCTTCGACACCAGAGTGAAGGGAATGAAAATATTAAATATATATCATTTCCTCGAGTAGGGATCGAACTCACAACCTGTAGCGTTTACAGTATACGCTTGTGCACCTGCGCCACGACTGGCCCCAAAAAGAAAAACTTTGTATCCATTTTTAAAGAATATATGCAAACAGAGGAGTTTGCATATATTCTTTAAAAATGGATACAAAGTTTTTACGCCTAATTAAAGTTTCTATGGAGCAAGAGCGTAATTTTTTTAAAAAGTTAATATTTTTTTATAATATTTCATTAGAAATTCATAAAATTATTGCAACTAATCATATTTTTACATGTAAAAAATAACTAAGAAAATGGCGTTCTGTCTCGGTAACTGATTACTTTTTGTTATAACTTTTTGGTTATAAAATTCGTAACAACCGTGTAGAAATTTCAACGTAGAATGAGAACGTATAGCTTAATAGCCATGAGCTCTTAGACTGGTTATTCAATGGGTGGCTTCGAGATTTTCCTTCGCTTCTTTGGATATTTTTATGAAATTACTATAAAATTTTTAATAAATATGAGAAATAATATATTATTTCTTTTTTACGCCTAGAGTTATATGTTTGAAATACACGTCACGTAAATTCATTAGATTAATTCTATTTATAGCAATACTAACATATACCTACTAAGTATCTATTAAATTACACTCGAAACGCGATTATAAAAAGAACAGAACAGAACAGATATGTAAGCAGTAATAAATTAACTAAATATTTCAACTCAATCCATGAGACTACTGTGATGTGCTGATAGTGGATTGAGACAACGGTTTAAAAGCGAAAAGCCTCGACCAGCATCTTAAGAGGTCATCACTTAGCTGTTGGTTCAAGATCTGGATTCAGAAGGCAGTATTACTTGAGACGGTGCGTAATGTGAGGAAGTTTATCTATCTGGAACCCACCGATAGTCTGGAAACTCACAGAGTATTTTTTTATATTAAAAAAAACCTCTTTATTAATACTGATGAAAAAAGATACAATACATACATCGCCAGAACAGTATGGCGGTGACTGGCATTGTTAAAAAAAACAGCGTTTCTTTTTATATTTCTTTTATCAGCTTCACGCTATATCCCGCACACAGCAGGGTAGGCAGAGGTAACCTCCGTTCCCCACTTTCCGCTAAATTCTGGAGGCATTGCGTGTTGAGCGCGACGTTAAGCGGAACTCAACGTCGCGCTTTGCCTCGACACCAGAGCGAGGAAATGAAAATATAAATGTAAATAAATATTTCATCTCCTCGAGTGGGGATCGAACCCACAACCAGTCGATTTTGCAGTCACACTTTGCAACGCCACGGCTGGCCTCAACGTTTCTAACCAACGGCATTTCCTTTTTAAAAAATAGAAAAAGATTATAAAAAAAGGCACTTTCCAAATGATAAAACAAATGCCCGCAGCAAGTAGTCAATTTATGAAGAAGTTTATTTAAAGTCAGCTATTTACAATTTGACTGTTATGTTTTTTTTCAACATCACGCTGTATCCCGCACAGAGCAGAGTAGGCAGAGGTAACCTCGTTAGAGTTAAAAAAAAATAGCGAGACGCTAAAACTTTTTTTTTCGCAAATGAACCAATCCCGTAGACACCACAATATAATCAACTTGATATTAATAAATCAACATGTCACATCCAAACACCAATATTAGAATTAGTGTCGCACTTTGTCCAAACAATTGAAGCAAGAACGTGTAATGAGGTTAATACATCGCCGGAAGGGAAGGTCGACTGTCAAATGTGATTGATGTGCTTCGTTTGAGTAAAATGTAGTTTTAATCAACTAATAAATAAACGATGATAATGACAAACTATAATATTATAGTGACCTACAAATTACGTTATATTAAAAATTTGGTAATAATAGAAATGTTAAAATAAAAATATTTTTTTAAACTAGGTTTAAAATATCACTATAACACTAGGTTCCAAGATTCCCTCTGCCTAACTTGCTATGTTCAGAATACAGCGTGAAGCTAAAAAAATACCAAATTTATTTTGTTTCATGAGTAGGTTTGACAAGCTCAATTATTTAAAAAAATAAATAAATATGAACTAAAACAAAAGTATAGTACAATTTAATGTTATGGAACAATACCCGTTCGATATATCTTTAATGTTTTCACTCGTTGCCTTTCTTAGTCCTTGGTAAATAATGAATCAGTAGTTTCAGGACAATCGATTTTTTTAAAGAGAGCTGTAATTTTATTCTATTGATAACCGTGTAGCTTTATAACAATGAAAAGTTCATTCCATGTATTCATATTTGTTTTAACTCATGCTTATATTTATATGATGGAGAGAAGGAGGAGGGAGGAGATTGTTAATAAAGGTAGCGTATAAATATACATAAAAAATATTAACAACATAAATTATATATTTATTGAATATTGACTAAACTAAAGCGACCTATAACTTACTAACTCCATAATAATGTAAGTAAATTTCGTTTCCATTTCATTAAATTGAACTTTTCCATACTAGTTTACTATTACATTTATAAAAGCTTTCAAATGAAATCTTTTGTGAGGTATAATTGCTTAGCATTCAAATTTAATGTATGGTCTACATACATTTAATATACAGATAATGTGTTTCGTTTATCATTTGTGGTAATATTTGGAATTGTGTGACATGACAAGTTCCCCCTCCTTCATAGCGGCGTGTCCGCCAGCTTCGTGACATGGGATCAGGGAGTCGACAAATAAAAGCAGAAAAGGGACAATTGGCTTTTCATTCTTTTATTTTACTTGCATGTAAATACTTGTGTGACAGTTTATTGTTGTGGAATAAAATCTTTTGAAATATATCGAAACGAGAGCTACCACAATGGTTAGAGAAGGTACTCGTGTATTTAATAAGACAGTTTCAATCATTTCTATTGAGAGAATATATATTACAATTAATTTAGCGTATATTTTCTTTATTTTTTTTTTAAATATATATTTTTTTATTTAATTTTACATAATACTAAAAAAGATCGCTTCCTACTGATGTTCGCTGAGATTTTTGAAATTACCCAACTGATTTTAAAGCAGTTTTTACTTAAGGACGCAAGTGACAGTAAATCAAGGAAGATATTTATATCTATTGAGGTTATGGTAGTGGTGTCCAAGCGGTGGAGCCGTGTGGTACACCTTATCAAACACAAATTTATGAACATTAAATATAGCAAATGTATGTTTATAATTGCTTAATTCATTTTGAACTTTCGTACAAAATTTTGGTAGTACTACAGGAAATGTGGCTGATTCACTCAAAAACTTGTTGTTTTAACGCATTTCCCGTTTATTTTTGTAGGACAGACAAAGATAATCTACTCATATGGGATTCTATTTCCCACTTATATTTACGCTAGTAATTCATCGTATTTTATTTTTAACGGTAGGCAGATCCATCCACCTGTTAATAATCCACCTTTAAAAAACTGATAAATAACGAACTATATATGAGTAGAACTATGAATAGAACTTACAAATAAAACTTTATAAATATGTATGTAATTTCAAAACCTTTACAAAAAAGTATTTTCAATTAGTTTTAGAACAAAAACCATTGTATTATGTATATGTATTGTATCCCATCTTCTTTTTAAAAATGCAGATGCAACAACCGATTATTTTAATAATTATTATCTACATAAAGCGGAAACTTAGAACGGACGAAACTTTGTTGAAAATGAAAATTTTATTATAATTTTTCAATAACCATGAGTATACTGAAATAAATAATATTTTAAACAAATTTCATATCACCGTCAGATTCGTTCTCTTGCACTATGCAAGTGACGTTTATGCATCCTCAGCGCTGTCACTTGAGGGAAATGGATTGCTTACTTTAATGTGAAGATCCAGTGTGAAAAAGCCACAATTTCAAATATAATTGACACAATTTGTACAAGTTTAAGTATGTATATAGCTACCATCAAATTATTAGATATTCTTATAACTTAAAATTGTAGCATACGTGACGAATAAATATATAGATATAGATAAACGACGACTTGTAGAAATTAAACGTAATGCCATCTTGGACAATGTAACAAATAGAAAAGCAGCAGTTACGTGCTTTATCCCGGATAGCAGGGAAGCAGAGTTAATCACGTCAAATTAAAAGACACTCGCAACCTAGCGTGATGAGTGGCGAAACTCAACGCCGCGCTTTGTCTACTAGAGCGGAATTTAAAATAATATAAATATAATCATTCTCCCTAGTGAGGATCGCTCGCTATAAAAACTTATATTAAAATATTTAAACGTTAGAAATTTATTTAAAACGTAAACTCTGCGTAAATACTAAATAAATATTAGTAGCGCTCGTTCCGCTTTGGTTACTGCTCGTCTGTTGACTCCATCATCATTTTATCCTTTGAAAGTTTGTGAAACATTTGAAGTATCTAAGAGAACTAATTTTTTATTTATTTATTATTTAATACTTTACTAAAATGTTCAAAAATAAAGTGCTATATGTACTATTTCTTTATAACGTTTTAAAACACTTTATTGAAGTTACTGGAAGAAGGTCACGTAAGAAGTATGAGGACGCCCCGGAGGGTATTTATAAAGAGATTGATGACAGTGGACGAGGCGAAAGAGGTATATAGAGACCGTAGCGTTTGGCGCTCCGTTTTCTCTGAGCAGGGGGAGCGGGGTAGCCGCTAGGGATACAGCGTGAAATTAAGTTAAATTAAGTTTTATAAAGTTAAATATACGATAAATTTAATTTTAATATACGATAATATACGATAAATTTAAGTTGGTGAGACCGCAGGTCGATAATATCTAATAAATATAATCTCGCCTAAGCTAGTTATGTCAATATATTAAATTAGCCCAATACTCGTTTTAGATTTTTTTTATTTCTTCTTATTTGACTAGTAAAAAGACTACCTAAAGTTCCTCTCCTACAGCCAATACTTCATGAAGTACATAAATTTGAAGAAATGAGGTTCATAAAAATTAGTAACTTTGAAGAAACATATTTCTTATTTAATCAGCACCAAGCGAACATAAAAAAAACCAATCTACTTTACACGAATATTAGAGCTACAATAACTATATTAAAATCAGCTCAACAAAGAGAAAATGCTTGCTTTGTCGTTACTCGCTTCGGAATTCTTATTGATCGACGTTGCGAAATCGCTTTAACCAGATTGTTAGTATTACATGGTGTAATACAAAATAATAACCCAAGTACTGCGGTCGACAAGGTGTCCCTTAGAGACAATACCTTGACACCCATAGTTTTTGCTGTCAGAGAGAAGAAATAAAAATATTAAAAAATAATAATCCCCCGAGTGGAAATCGAGCCCACAATCGTCGCGTAACAGTCACACGCTTGTATAGACCGCACCACGACTGGTCTCAGGTAAATATGTTGTTATATTATTTCTACTATTATTTCATCACATTGTATTCTGCACATAGCAAAGTAGGCAGAGGTAACCTAGTCTTAAGATACTCCGTTCCCCACTTTCTGCCGAATTTTACGAGATATTGTGTATATTGGCTGACCCCAATACCTCAATTTTACTTTGTCACCAGAGAGAAGAAATGAAAATATTCATAAAGAATATTTCATTCCCCCGAGCGGGAATCGTACCCACTACCATGTACACTTGTGCGATTTCACTATACAAACGTTATAAAATAAAATAAAATGATAACGTAATAGAAAACATGAGAGTACGTATACAGAGTTCTAATTAAACATTACCCTTTGAACCTTTTGTAGGCTTAACGGAAAATCCTTACAAATATTTATAAAATTTTGGGTTTTGTATAAATTATTGAAGCAGCCGTAATTACTGCTTAAAAGAAAATAAGTTGTATCGTAAATGTAAAGAATATATAAATCAGCTTCACGTTGTATCCTGCACACAGCAGAGTAGGCAGAGGGAACCTAAATTCAAATTCAAAATTCAATTTCAAATTAAAATTTAATTCAATTGCGGTGTGTGAATTTAAATTAATATTTTATTACTACCAATGTGGATTGAACCCACAACCTCCAGTCCGCGTTTACAGTCACACTCTTGTGCCCTGAAAAATATTTCATTTACTTGTAGTAAATGAAACATTTTTTATTTCACAAAATGACTTACTTTTCATGGTGTGTTAAAATTTAACACCAAACGTGCATTCATATTGATATGAGGACAAAAAAAATTAAAGATAAAACCTGGGAACTGGGTAATACATTATTCTTTTAATTAATTAGTGAACGGGCTTCCTGGTTTTATTGTAATATTGGACGTTTTAGCAACATCTGTATAAAAGACTCAATTTTGTACATAAACATATGTGTTGGGTCCGTTAAAATATCGGTAGCTTTAAAACCATTCGGCTGAATTTTTATCAGTTTGTCTGTCTGTCGGTCCGTGCTCGTATCACGCAGTAGGTAAGTAGGTACTGGAGCGAAATGTATAAATTCTCGTACTAAATTAGAGTCTTGAGTAATATAAAACATATTTCAATGCAGTTTCCGTAAAACATGTCCTCATCGGTTTTTAATCATTCAGTAAAGTGATTGTTTTAATTACTTACAACTATTGAATAGAAGTGAATGATATTATATTTGTAGATATGCATAGTATATTATATGATATAGCGGCGTTAGGTGCCGCCTCTCAACAAGAAGTTTTTAAAAGCGGACAGTGGAGAACGAAGTGTCTTAACCCTAGAATAGTTTAAAATTTATATGCAACTAAGAAAGTAATATAAAGGGTGAAATTTTAAACAATTTTTTTGCCGTAAACCTTATAAACTTTATCACTTACTTATTTGAAGTACTTGATTATTTAATAATATTATGGCATACATTCAAGATTAGCTACATTATCACTAGTCAGGCCAAGTTAAATCTTTCACGGAGGTCCGTATAGAGAACTCGAGACGGCTGTCAATATAATTAAAAAAAGGCATTTACGATGAAAAGACTCGTTAACCCTCAGACGGAGCTTTATCGACATGTTTTATCGTAATGAGACTGAAGTAACAAGTACAGAACCAGAGTGAACATGTGCATGTTGTAAATTAAAATACGAATACCTTTTTGTATTGTTGTGTAAGTTATTTATTTCTTTTCTACCAATTTTTAGTATGTGTACTAAAAATTGACGAGGAACCAAAATGTCGGATGATTGTAACTATAAGATATTTTGGTTCTTGAACTGTTTTGTTACTGTTCCACGTTCGAAGTAAATTCTATCTATACATATACTTATATGCTATGATATTTTATCCAGAAACAATAATTTATACTTAGGTATATAGAAAATAAAATCTTTATTTACGTTTCGTTGATATATTAGAGAATGATCTATCTACATTCTACTATGAGTAAAGTTGCGAATTTGAATACGAAAAAGGAAAAATGTATGTATGACTATAAAATATACATAAGTGTTTCAATAGTTACTATTTTAATTTAATTTCTCTATAATTTTGCCGAAAATTGTATATCCCATTTATATTTTTTTTTAATTTTTTCTGATAAATCATTATTTGAGTGGAAAAAGTTCAATAAAAATATTTACGTATAGTTATTTATTTAAAAATATATTATTTTAAAAGGTGGCAACATTGAAAGAAACAGGGTAGCGGTAATATTTGTTCGGGCTAGCTAAGAAATGGCGAGGCATTAAAAGGGATTTACAAAAGAAATGATGTTAGAAAGGATTTGGATAAAGTAATTCTAATGGTAAGAAGTTGTTTTGTTTCAATTTTTTTTTCAACTTCATGCTGTATACCGTGTGCAGCAGATTAGAGAGAAGGGAGTCTAGTGTTGGAGTGTTCCCGTGTTCTACTTCATGGGAATTTACGTATTGATTCTATCATCTAAAACGTACTTCAACAAGTGATGTCTCGTTTATTGCTATTACTACCAAAATATAGTAGTTGCAAATATAATAAAAAAGTTACCTATAGTTAATATTTTGAGCTGTCTTAGTTGGTATTTATAAAACATATTTGAGGACAAGAAATAAAAATTGATAAAATATAATTAATACAATACATACATGTCTTTGTATAGAATGAACGAATATGTCGAAAAATTAACATTCAACGAAGAAATCAAAAGCTCAAATCTTATTAGATACCAGTAATCGACTCCACATCCGCCAATTACGCAACAGAACGTTTGAAAATGAATAATAATATTTCCTACGTTATTTGCGGTTATCTTCGTAATTTATCTGTAATTCGCATGACTTTGTATGTATGCTTGTGATTTTATTTCATTAAAATAGTCCTTTTTTGTTTTATTACACTTTTAGCTGTTTATATTTTATATTCGTACATTAACATACAGTACATTAACATTAATTCCATGCAAGGAATGCTGTTTTATTAACATTAGTCCTAAAATAATTTTAGTCGACAATTATTTACGTACAGGCTTTATTTATATTTCCAAGTTAAATCTTTTTCACGCTTTATCAAAAGTTTCACGCTTTATCCCCCGCGTACTAAGATAGACAGAGAGAGCGTAGGTCATGGCACTCCGTTTCCTACTTCTGACACGAATTTGTGACATTGCGAATTGAGTTGCGTAAATGAAAATAATCTAGTCAATTTCGACCGAGTGGAGCTCGTTGTGAGTTCTACACAAAATCTCGTTTACAGTAAGTAGTTACTGTTTTTAAGATTTTTAAAGTGTTATTCCACACTTAGGAAAGAAAAATATTTATCTAGAAAACGTATAAAAAAATTGAACGTAGCAGGACCGAACCCGCTCCTCTTGGATACCGACCTGGTTGGCTCAAAGTTTTCTAAATAAAACTACTTACTGGTTTTTTAATAAATGTATAAAAAAAATCGTACCAACCATACATCAATTTATGTATTGATACAAAGAGTAATGCCCTTCCAGAACAACTTTTTCACATTAAACATACGAAATTGATAATTTAAGCAAATTGCCATAAAACTGTAAGCGATGGATCGAAAACTCCAATAAATTTCTTCTCGTTATATCATTTCTACTATTTTGACATTTTGTTCATTTTTATTGCAGAAAAATGTGTTTCTGTAGGTCTTTTATTCATCAAGCAATCGTGTTATACGAGTATATCTGAGATATGATATAACCGTATTCAAATTTAAAAATTATATATTTTACTGTTCTATCTTCACTCATATTCTTTTTTTCATCAACCATTTTTTTCTTAAACTTGTTTTCTTAATGATAGATTAATTAAAAATAACCAAACTGTGCTCCCATTTATTTATTATAATTAGAAATAAGTAAAATAAATTACTTTTAAAAAGATATAGGATAAAATAGTTCTGTAAAAATAAAATCTTTCTCTATTAAAAATGAGGACCAACCTCATGCATATGTGTTGATTTAGTTTTTCAATTAGCTGCGACGTGCTTTTTAACTTATAAAAAATAACAGATTTTAGGTATCAAAAATGTTTCAATACGTGAGTTCCGCCACTCAACAAGCGATGCCTCCAGAACTCGGCGGAAAATAGGGAATGTCTTAATGGGAACGGAGTGTTTTAACACTACATTCCCAGGTTCCCTCTGCCTACCCTGCTACGTGCAGAATACTGCGTGAAGCTAAAAAAAGATATAACTAATAGAAAATTTACTTTCTAAATAGAAATCTGTTCCTATTAGGAACAGTTTATTTATTCACATAAATACTTGAGACTTACTTGTTACTACTAGCCTGATTAGTAATGTTTCACTGCACAATTCAGATATAAAGAAGCCATACTTGGATATATCTTGTTTAATCTGGTTAATCTAATCACTATTATTTTTTTATTTGATTTGACGAATTACGATATAAATAAAATGATTTAGACATATAAGTCCAACGACAGTTCGAGATATTTTGATTATCTTTTCTTATACTTTAATATAATACAAGTAGATTCTCATTTGTATATAGCTACTATTAGGTATTTGTATATATAACCCCACAAGTGTGTGTATATATGAAAAAATGTGAAATTCCTGCATATTTCCATAATATTTACTTTAAACGAAATTATTTTATTTATTTATACAGGGAACCGATGGGTCAAATGAGATTACGGCCATCATTTTTGTTATTGGGTGGATTTTTATCAGTGTATTTTCCTTTTGGCTGAACCAATACAATAATACTGCAAATAAATAGTAAACATTCATCCAATGCTCACCGACATATTGCATATTTTTGGGATTCCATACCTTAAAAGGAAATTTGGCAGGAAGTGAAAACGTACAATATAAATAAAGAAAAAATCCGAAAAGTAAAAAAAATCGATATTTCATAGATAAAAACAATACAATTCTATATGTATAGTTCATTTCAGGTAAAATGTCAAGTTTGTCAACTGTTGTAATGTGTACATTATATTTTCTTTATAATTTAAGGCTAATATAGTTAAAAAGTTAATGGAAAGCTTTCAGGAAGCTTTTATATTAGATGATTCCTCTACTAAGAAAAATAAAGACATTAAATAGTACAGTACAAAAGGGAACGATGTTAAAACAATTTATTTTTTTAATAATGTTTCCAGTTAAATAGTATAGTGTCGTCTTTAAACAAATGTAATACTAAGCTTTTGAGATATTACCATTATATAGACACATAGTTAAGTACGTCTTGGTCGGTCTTGGTTTATCTGGTGGTTCACCGAATGATCAATGACTGAGAATATGGCTTCCGCCATGGTCGCCCAAAACAGTGTTTCTTTAGCATCAATATTATCAAGTATCCTTATAATTCAAGTCCTATAGTTCAAGAATCCTATAATATTCGCATATTATAGGATTCTTGAACATAAATTGATAAGCAAATAATAGCACAGTATACTCTGACTGCGTAAATCTTTCTCGGTAAAACGTCGATGAGTGTCGAAATAAACTTGTGTCTTCTGTTGAGGCATCCCTCGGTGATGTTTTCTTATGGGCTGAAAGGAACCTGGTTCAATACAACCCTCAGAAGATACAAGGTTACGCGTTAACTACTAAGAAAAACTCATTGATCGTATCACCAGTTTTCGAAAACAGTACTATAATATACATAAATACGACTTGAGTACATTCAAAGAGCGCGTATATCACCACCTCAAGGGCCTGCAAGGTAGTAGCCTGGTGCTCCTCTGGTGTTACACGGGGCTGTTATCACTTACCATCAGGTGACCAATACGCTCGTTTACCTTGTATTTCCCTTTAAAAAAAAGTCTTCAAGAATTTGTAGCTTCCCTATTGTTGGGTATAAAAGGTGAACCGAGTGAATCTAGTGCGAAACATTCTTAATTTATCACTCCACCAATTTCATAATTTCCGCACTATTTTCAATAATGTGTACAGAGAGAATAGAATGCGCATCGAACCCACAACTTTGGCATTTACAAATGTTGCCTCACTGCACACTATATCAACTTCAACATTAGCTAAAGATAAACCAGTGACAGAAGTTTACAAGTAGTATAAACATTAATTCGATTCAACTTCAGAAGTTCCAGAAACTAACTCGTGCAATCAAACATCTCTACATCAATAATTGGCAAATATATAGATTTTAACTGCACGTAGACTTCTAAATAATATTCTGCAAAAAATAAACTATTATTCAAATAAATTTCAAAAAATGTTGAACTTCGCTGTGTAGTAAGCACAAATCAATTAACCTGATAGTGTTAGGTTTTTAAGCTACTTACTATAGAAAAAAAACTATAACCACCTATACTTATAGGCAGACAGCACCCCCAATGCGTTACTCTATATTGACAAAAAATTAAGATTTGAATGATAACAAAATAAAGGAAAAAAACATTATACGATGTGATGCCAAAAAAAATTAAGTCCATGTGGTGATGATCTTGAAACGATAAACATTCCAAAAGTAAACCAACATGGTACAGTGGAACAGCGTAATATAGTATGAGCGATGATTATGTGTACGATTCTCACTCAGGGGGATTACTAAATAAATCAAAAAATCAGCTTCACGCTGTGTGTGTAGGTTCCCTCTGCCTACCCTGCTGTGTGCACACAGCAGGGTAGGCAGAGGGAACCTAGTGTTAAGACACTCCGTTCCCCACTTTCTGCCGAATTCTGGAGGCATTGCGTGTTGAGTGGCAGAACTCAACGCCGCGCTTAACCTCGGCACCAGAGCGAAGAAATAAAAATATAAATTTAAGTAAATATTTCATCTCCTCGAGTGGGAATCGAACCCACAACCAGTCGGTTTTACAGTCACACCTCGTGCCACTGCGCCACCACTGGCCCTACGGGGATCACTATATTTAATCTATTTCCAATTTTCCATTTTAGTAAAACAAAAAGAGGTGTTGAGTCCACCACTCAGCAAATTGTAGTGGAAAGTGAAGAAGAAATATCTTGACACTATTTTATGTCAGCCTTCTCTGTTATGTTATAATAAAATATTCAAAACTGAGTAAAATTTCCTATTTATCTTAAATATTTCTAGCATAATATATGTTGCATCACATCTGGGGGCACGGCAGTGCCCCCGCCAAGTCGAGCAAAAAAAAGCGGCACGGCCGTACCATCCTTTTCTCGAAGCAATTCAGGCCATTTTCGACCCCCTATAATTTCGTTGTGGATAAAACAAGAAACCTGAATTTTCAGTAACTAATCAGGCATTATATAAACACGGTATATTTAAAATTTCAGTCAATTTGAACCAGTAGTTTAAGAATGACAACTTGTTAAAGTTTCTAAATTTTGTCACTCACTGACTGACTCACCGATCATCAAAAGTCCAAGGCACTTCTAGCAGACATAGAAGCTTCAAATTTAGAATACAAATAGAGTTTAGTGTCTTAATCATGGGAAAACTTAAATATTTTGTAATTTCGGTCCAGTTTTCCAAATACACCAACTGCATGAATAACTTTGTAATCCCATATAAATGTATAGGATTACAAGGTTACATTTGCAGTTAATGAATCATTATTACTGTAATAGAAAATAAATAAACGGTTAATCTATTTAATTGAAATAAAAATTTAAAGTATCGTTAGAAAAACTAAATTCTTGCCCTCCAGATAGTTATTTAAATGACAAATTCGAATGTTTTATTGGAAAATCAAAACATAGAAGTAGGACTCTACAAAAAGAAGTGAGATGCCATCAAAAACATCCTGTAAAAAAACCCAAGTCTCGCAGCTCAGTCTTTCTACCGTAAAAAGTTGTGAGATCCATGTAATACCAAGTAGGTTAATCTATTTAGTCTCTACTTAAAGGACCTTCTGTCTTAAGTAATTACATAAGTTATTATCATGCCAATATTAAAAATATTTTACGTTTTAAGGAAATAGATCGACTTGGACATTGTAATATTCATTGTGCTTTCATGCGATGTCCAAGTCGATCTATTTGTTTAAAAAGTAAAATATTTTTAATATTGGCATGTTAATAACTTATGTAATAACTTAAGACAGAAGGTCCTTTAAGTAGAGACTAAATAGATTAACCTACTTGGTATTACATGGATCTCACAACTTTTTACGGTAGAAAGACTGAGCTGCGAGACTTGGGTTTTTTTACAGGATGTTTTTGATGGTTTGATTTACTGGAAGCAATACATTTTCATTTACTGATTGTTTAAGACAGGAACGAACAAACACGCGCCAACTTATCCAATTTCCCGCTCTACAGATACTATGCAAGGTGTAACGTATTTCACTCTAAGATAAACGAAATATTTAGATTAATAGTTAATTCCAGTTTATTTCGAGAAAATATGTGTTTATATTTGTATTACTGTTATACATTACAACGACTGCCAAGGTGAGTAGTTTCTCTTTGTGCAGAATTCAAGGAATATTTATGTCGTGCAGTAAATCTAAATAATTCCATATTATTTTTATTTTCACGCTGAGCGAGCAAATGAAAATATTAAATTTTTCATTTCCCAAGTGTGAATCGAACCCGCAACTGTTGCGTCTACAGTCAGATATTTGTACCACTGCGCCACGCCAAACAAGGCCTTCATCTTTATAATATTAGTAGATATAGGTATTTAGAGCGACAATCTCCGTTTGTGTTAGAGGTATATGCTAAGTGTCTACTGATATATATATAGTTTATTTTATTGTGTAATTTTATTGTAATATAAAATAAATAAATACTTATACAAAAGGGAGAAATAGTTAAATAATTATAATTGGTAAATTGTATTCGCCATCTTCTGAAAAAAAATCAGTGCATTTTAATTAAATCTGCTATGAAATAAACAATTTTACTGAACTGAAGTTTAATGAACGCTACAAAATTATATAAAATCTATTTCAATAATACCGTCTCCATCTACAAAAACAAGTTAAAACAACTACAAAACAGCCCGACATTTTGATATTATAATAAAAAACTTTTCTCTTACAATATTATTTTATATGTATCGAGCAAAAGTTTAACTTTCTGTATATAATTTACTAGGACGTGCGCTCCTGTTACACTAAAAGATTTATTGTCTTTTACTCTTACACAATTAATAAAAGGAAGGTACTATTAAATAACTTGGTAACTTGTAGGTGCACTCGTACTTGGTAGTAGTGACGTCTTTGAGGTTTAATTAATTATTTAAATATACAACCAGGCCAGTCGTGGCGCTGCGGCTCAAGTGTGTGACTGTAAACGCGACTGGTTGTGGGTTCGATCCCCACTCGAAGAAGTATAATATTTTTTAACAACCGTAGATCTCTGAACACCTCCTTCGCCTCGTCATCACTATCATCAACCTCTTCATACATGCTCTCGAAGTGGAGGTCTCGTGGCCGAGGTCAATACTTAGAAATTATTTGTAAAATAAAATAAGAATTACAGACATTCCACCCTATATCAATCTTCAGATAATTATCATTGGGCCAGTCGTTGATATATCTCGATTATTTTATTATTGTGAGTGAGCGACTAGTGGCCGGGTCTATTATATGACGACCTCGATAGTTTTCTTTCGATAGCGTCATAATAAGACATTGTTCAACGATCAATTTAGTAGTAATATATAAGTATATGTGACAAACATTTGTGATGCTGGTATATTGGTCGAGAGGTCACGTAGATTCACGTAGAAGTATACCCGATATTTAATACTACCATATATAGTTTCTCGTTAAGTATTGACCATTGAATTACCAATTCAATAGTCGATTGAGACTGAAATATATTTTAGGTCAGTTTGTAAACTGTAAATGTTATAGACATCGAACCCAAGACCTGTCGCGTTTACACGCTAGTGCCCCTGCGCCACAACTGGCTATAGCATTAAATAGTTTTTTCGATCTTATCAAAGTAGTTTAAACGCACATTCTTACATGGCGTTGTGAATTATAGATTCTAAATAAAGACAGAATTTCTACAAGATAGTTAAAACTTTATGACGTTGAAACTACACGCACTAAAGGTAAACATCAATCATTGTCTGATGTCCGTTGTATGGTTGTGATGAATTTGATATTACAGACTTTGTTGTTTTCACGGACTTAGAATATGTAGAGAGGAGAACCTAAAGATACATTTCTCCTGTCTCAGATTTTGTCTCATTCTATAGACAGAACATAGCAAAATGGATTTAGCTAGATTTCTGCGAAATAAATAAAAATATTAGATTTTGTAGAATTTTAAAGCTTAACGCTGCAGGGTAGCAGGGTAGGCAGTGGGATCCGCGGAACCTAGTGTTAAAACACTAAGTTTCCATAAATACACTTCTGTTCCTCACCTGGCATTGCATGTTGAGTGGCTTAAGTCAACACCGCACCTTACAAAAGAAGACATGATGAATGATGAAGACATTAGAATATTAAATATTTTATTTCCTCGAATGTGAATCGAACTCACAACTATCACATGTACCATCACAAGTCAACATATTCGAATATATAATTATATACATAAAAGCCAAGAAGAAAAAGCTCAAGGATTCAAAATCTTAACTATTTTAATTTCTTTATGTATGAAAAATCAGGGCACAGCTAAGAAATTTTAAAGGCATTTAAGTCATTTGTTCGATATAAAAGTGGGGCAAGAGTCAAGCACTTACTAATACTTAACCCGATAAGTAAAATTAAGTAATATGAGGCAGTCGTAGCATAGGGGCACAAGCGTGTGACTGTAACGCGATGGTTGTGGGTTCGATTCCACTCGAGGGTATTCGCTCTGGTACCAAAGCAATATCGCGGCGTTGAGTTCCACCACTACAAACTCAATGCCTCGAAAATTCAGCGGAAAGTAGAGAACAGAGTGTCTTAATAGGAGGTTCCTTTTGCCTATCCTGCAATATGCAGGGTACAGTGTGAAGCTGTTAAAGTAATATGAGCATTTCAAACAATCGATTAAGCTGAAGTACGGCGAATACACTTAAGTATTCGCCCATAGGCGGCTTACGAACAAAAAATAAAAAAAAAATAAAAAATAATAATAATAATAGTTGTAATCTATTAATTTTCAATAACCCAATAAGGAAAAACAAGACTAGCTCTTATAATGTCAAAGTTAACGAAGCTTCCATAAAAGGTTAACTTTAAAGTCATGATGATAAGATCTTTGGTATTTAGGAAACATTCGTGTACCAAATAAAAAAATAGATCTCACTTCCATTATCGTAATATTTGAATCAAAGTTACGTAATTTATTATTCCATTTTTTTTTAGTGTCACGCTGTATCCCGCGTACAGCAGGGTAGGCAGGAACAATCTAATGTTAAAACACTCCGCTCCCCACTTTCTGACAAATTCTGGAGTCATCGCGTGCTGAGTCGCGGAACTCAAAGCCGCTCGCTTAATGTCTTGGACCCGCTGCGACTGGCCTCTATCTATTATTACAAAAATAGTGAAAACGTACCGTTGTATCGTGGATTGAATTGATGGTTGTAGGTCTTAATTCTAATTTGTTAGAATATAATTTTATATATTTGCTTATATTTTTTTTCCGCATCCTTTCGACGTAGTAGGAGGTCAACTAATGTTTCTAAATAATAAAACAACATAACTTCATTTAAGAAAGATATGGAAAATAAAAAATCTAAAAATAGTGAAAAGAACAATTAACTTTGCACCTCTATGGTATTTACCACTTAGTAAATGCCATAATCATTATAGCCTTGTTACAATCTCACACTGTACGAGAAATTATACCTGATTGTAAACGCGATGGTCGTTGGTTCAAACTTCGTCACACAGAAGGGTTCGTTAGAAATAGAACGGAGTGTTGTAGCAAAAACTTCTGACTACTTTCGCTGCTTTATGCAGGAAAAAATATTTATAATAAAACGTAACGCAACTCTGTTATTTATGCAAAAACTTTTATCACAAATCAATCCCCAGACAATATATATTTTAAAAAGAATAGAAAAATTCTTCGTAACCTTTTCAATATATTCTAAGTAAGAATATTTATACTTGCCCAAAGAGAACTAAAGTAATACTTATAATAAATAAATATCTATATCAATCTACGCCTTTATAAAGAATAATATTCTATATATATATTTTATAAGGATTTATCAAAAGAATATTGCATACAAATTAACACCAAAAATAGTTTATGTGAGACGATTTCGTTATTTATTTACAAGTGCTAGTAAAACTCATAAATCGTATTTTTACAGAACCCATAACATTTACGGTCCCTGGTCGACCTTACACTCTCCTAATGTGAGCTCGAATAACAACCACCATCGGGCCCAAGTGCCGACATCATTCTATTTTTAGCGGTCGTTATACAAAGTAAGAATTAAGGCTCTACTCTGAGATCTTAAGAAAAACAATTTCAAATTCGATTTTGTGTTGCTTTAGTCTTTTAGTAAAATGCTTTGAGAATTTCAGGAGTTGGGCGTTTTCTTTATAATTTAATATGGAGATTAGACATCAATTTAAGTATAGCGTTTGTTTAAAAGAAGGAAAAAAAATTGTAATTCCACTTCAAACCAAATTAGTAGAAAATATTTTAATTTTGAAAATAAAAATCGCCAATCTGATGTTGCATTAAGCATCGCGAGAAAATAAAGTGACCCGCAAATCATAAAATGTAATGTATGTAAAATAGTTATAAACGTTGTTATGAAGTAGGTTGTAAGTCGTCAACAAAAATCAAGGTAATACAGCCATTTAAATTTGTAATATGCGACAGTGTATAAATATCCTTGGTCTTGATCAAACGCTACGTCAAGTAAGTTTACTTTTTCAATTTTCTGTTTTATTCTTTGATTTATGCCATTTGTGTTGTGTATGGGGAATAGATAATAATGCTACACGATAAAAGCATGGAAGACAAGTTAATAAGAGAATCAGTTAAAATACTTATAAAAAAATGTTATATTAACATAGGAGATTACTAGTGGTAAGTTACATTTCACAAAGATTTTAGTTTTTAGTTTAGTTAGCTTATAGTTTCATTTAAATATATATCTAATATTTATATAAAAAAGTCCATAAGATTATTAAACACAAACATTTACAATCATTATACATTAAATGGAGGGGAACCTTTATGATGGAGGACACATAGTATAACAATTTTTTTTCTGTAAAAAAATCTCAAAAAATGTTACTCTCATGACACCATGATCTATATAATATATAAAAGGACTTGTGCTGACTGACTGAGGTAAGACGCACGCAGAGCCGTAACCGCTGATGGTAGAAACGTGAAATTTGGGCAGATATTTATTTTCATATTCTGGACATCCACTAAGAAAGGTTTTGGAAAAATTTTAACCCTAAAGGGATGAAATAGGGGTTGAAAGTTTATAAGGATTTTTTTTTAAACCAGCACCGATTTTTAAAAATTTGAAATTCAGACTCTTATAAACATTTCATTGAACACGTGTTTCATGGTTTTTAAGAATTCACCCCCTAAGGGTTCAAATAAGGAGTTGAAAGTTTATATGGAAAAATCTTTAAATTGCCACCGATTTTTATAAAAAATTTAATTCAGACTGTTAAAAATATTTTATTGAACACGTGTTTCGTGGTTTTTTTAGAATTTACTCCTAATAAGCGGGCGAAGCCGCGCGCGACCTCTAGTTATATATATTGCAATATGTTAAATATACGTACAGTCCGCGGGATCTAAGCTGAGCTTTGCATTTGTGTGAGTGTGTACAGTGTAGATGTAACGTCATTTGCTGGTGTAAATCAGCTTTTGCTGCTTTTTGATAACCGATCTACAACAACATCACATATTTAATTTCTATATATTTTATTTTTGTGCACGAATATTAAAAACGAAAGATAAAGTTGGCACTACAAATATTAAACTAAAAAATATTAAAAAACTACGTGACCATACATGTACTGTATGGTCACGTAGTTTTTTAAATATGTTTTTATTATTCATCGAGCAGGACACCAACAATGCTCATCCTTTGACACAAAATAATAAATTAACGTTCCATATTTGAATACTTTAGAATAGATTTGCATATGAAGTTGCATTCGGTTTGCAAACACTTTAGCTAAGCTGTTTCCATTTTATATGGGAACGCAAATAAAAACAAATACTCGAGATTTATTTAGAACTATTCAAATAAATAAATTGAATAATATTTTATTAGCCTTATATTATGATAAACTGTTTATTATGAAAGAAAACTGTAAATGTTGTTCATAAATTAATATAAAATTAGATTTGGAAAGGATAACTGCAACTTATAAAACTACACAATTTTTTATTCAATTAAGAACGCCGCACTTTGCCTTTTTACCGGAGCAAGGAAATAAAAATATTAATGTATTTCATTTCACCGAGTAGTAATCGAACCCACAACCGACGATATCTACCTATACTTTCACTAATTTCGTATAGCAACACTTTAATTTAAAAATGCTATTTCTACAATATTCTACAGACGCCTCACCTTATGACCTCTCTATTGGCACTTAAATATTAATGTTTATTTCATCTCTTTATTGATATTGACAGATATATGGTTACTTATATTTCTATATTTTGCATTAAGCGTGTATTTCATAGAAATAGAAAACACACCGTAATAAGGACGCATTTACGTTTTCTAAGACTAGTAAGATTAGTTTCAGATCGTTCAATTCGTCACAACATCTGTATATAGTCGTGCCGCAGAGGTATAAGTGTGTGACTGATTGTGGGTTTTTTTTTTTTTTATGCTTAAATTGTTTTGCGCCACAGACTTTTGTTGTCCGTGCCTTTCTTGTTCTTAATTGATTTTTAAAAAATGTTAGTTTTTCTTTTTAAAATGTGAAGTGGACTTTAATATCTTGAATGGTCTGCTTTTGTCAAATCCGAGTTCCTTTTGTCAAATCCGAGTTTTTGGCCGTTGATTATGTTGATTGCGGCACAGTTAGTTGTTTCCGTAATATATCCATTGCCTCCTCATCTCTATAGGAAATAGCCATTTTAATGTTGTGTTCCACTATATCAGTCACGGAACCTTCATTTGCCCGGCGAATGAACCTGCCGATAGCGTCTTCTTCGGCGTCAGTGTAGTAGATGCATCCTTTTGTATGCCTTGTTAAGGCGACGATTGCATGTGATATGCTGTCGTGTAGGGCGTTTTTAATGGCCTTAGTTTAGATGATTACTACAAACTCGTATGTAAGTCCCTGAGATTCGTTGATGGTCAGGGTGCGTGAGTTTTCCCCCTTTCCGTATCCTTTCCTGGTTAGGTCCGCTTTTTCTGCTTGTGTATGGACCAGGTACAGAGTATTGGGGGAATCTATAGGGATGGAAGCACCCGTGTATCGCGATTTTCTCAAGGAGCGAGTTATCTGTCGGGCTGAGTAGATTCCGTTATAAACTTCGTTGAGCGCGTATGTCACATCCATTGGACATCTATATGATCTCGCTAGCTCTTGACTGATGGTCGTCACGAGGTTTGGGCCGATATAGTGCATTTGGAAGAGGTTTAATCTGTCGATAAAGGGTAGTTGATTTATGTCCCCGATAAGTATAAGTGTATTGGCCTTTGATAATATGGCCGCCATTACGATTGCCCCAAAATGGTTCATTAGGGCCTCATCCACGAAAAGTCTTGCGGGATTTTCTGTAACACTATTTACCAGAATAGAGGCGATCGTTCGGACTTTGATTTTTGCGTCCCTGGTGCAACTAAAAGGGATCTTACTCCTGAGGTCCTCGGCTGCCTCAGTAGTTGTAGTTGCTACCAGATCTCTATCGGGGATGAAATTGTTCACCACCCAAGTGGACTTACCGCAGCCAGGAACGGCATTCACCCATTTTATGTCAGGTGGCTCCCAATGCTCCCAGATGCTGGTTGGGTTTTTTGAAGCTTGAATGGTAAGCGCTGTGTTTAGTATCCTTTGTTCCAGCGCTACCTCCGTGCATCGAGCTATGACGAGGATTGGGTCGTCCGAAGATGTTGCGTACCTGGGTGGAGAATTTTCTACTGTTGACCTGTCATCCTTGTATACAAAGCCATCTTTACCGCTGTAGGCTGCCATATGGGGGAATTTAGGTGGGTTTCCCCTTAAATATTCCAATTTATTATTGTCATATATGGCGGCTTTCTCCTCTTCGAGTAACACTCTAAGCAGACCTTCGTTTCCGAGTTCAAAGGTCGTCCTAATTTTCTCGCAGGTTGCAAGGTTGACTTTGATGGTTTCCCTTACAATTGCTGTGTACTCTAGGAATGCGTTTTGCATGTGTTGCATAGCATCGTTTGCAGGAGACAGGTCAGGTGCTGTTACTTGGCCTTTGTCTGCTCTAGTGATTCTACCCTTTCTTATAAGTTTTTGTATCGGTTTTAGTATTGTAGGTGGGAAATTAAACTTTTTGCTTTGGTTTTTAGGTTGTTTCTGATTGTTTTGTTGTTCCTCTTCCGAGGCTATCTTCCTTTCAAGGCGCTGCGCTCCGCTCAATGTTGAAGTGCTTGGAATCCCGTCGTCTTTTTTCTTTGCTCTTAAGAAAGCTAAATCTTGTCCTCGATCTTCGTACACAACTATGTTGTACTTTACTGAGGCTGGAATACATCCCAGTAGGTCTGTGACGGCACCTTTTACAAGATCTGCTTTCATTACGTCAACGCTTAGTGTCCGGGATCCGTGTTTGGCTGCATCTGTGTTCGCGGTGCCCAGATGGTCGAGCACCTTGCACACCTTGGTGAAAGGGGAAACTCCGTCTTGTCCGTCGAATAGTGCGATGGTCTTGTTTTTAGTTCGAACTATCCGACATTCCCAGTTCCCTAACCTGATGATAGGCATGCTTTCGTAGTCCGATTTCCTCATGGTGGTCTTGCTGGTACAGCCCTTGGTAAGGGCAGCTAGACCTGGTGATATGTAAATGGATTTCTTCGGCCCTACAACACAGAAGCTGAAGCCCAGTTTCTCCTCTCCTTCATCCATAAACAAGGCCACAGGTCTCAGTTTCAAACCCGGAGGACTGATATGTCCATTACACAGAAAGCGTTGGATTGTTGTTGGTTGGTCTGTTGATTGTCCAGTTGTAAGATTTTGAGTGGGTGTAGAAGGGTGCTGGACTTTCTTAGTTATGCTTTTTGCTGCTATCTTACTGCCGTTTCTAGCCATGGCTATCTGAAAGATATCCTCTAAGAACTTTAAGAAACTTGGGCGCTTCTGGTTGTCAGCTATGAGAGAAGGTAAGCCTGGTCTTTCTATCTTGGTGTTCATTAAAGTTTCTAGGTTCATACGAGCTAAAGAAAACCGTGGGCAGTCCAAGATTATATGCCACACCGTTTCTTCGATGCTAGGATCGCATTCGCATCCTGGGGTTTCTTTCAGCTTAAATCGATGAAGATAGCTAGCAAAACCTCCATGCCCAGTTAATATTTGCACAAGTATAGGGCTCCATTTGACGGTTCTGGTGATCATGAACGCGGCTATTACATCGGGAAGAAATTCCTTGGTGGTTGCTCCGGTGCTTGAAGTTGTGTACCTATCCTGCCATCTCAGGATAGATTCCTCTCGAATTTTGGTCTTGATGTAGGCCAGTGATGTTTTGACATAGCTGTGAGGATTCGCTGACAGTGCGGCGTTTTTGGCAAGTTCGTCTGCTCTTTCATTTCCAGCTGTTCCTATGTGTGCACGAAGCCATGTCAATTTTACCTCTCTTCCCTGTTCCCTTATGCTGTGACTGACTGATTGTGGGTTCGATCCCCACTCGAGTATATGAAATATTTCACTTCGCTTTGGTGTCAAGGCAGAGCGCGGCGTTGAGTTCCGCCACCCAACACGCAATGCCTTCAGATTCTGCCTACCCTGCTGTGTGCGTGAAACACCGTGAAACTGTATATAACATGTAGTAAAAAGTTCACATACTCGTATGTTTAAATATGTAATATTTGATTAACATCAACCATAGCTATTTTTACAATTTCAATTATTGCAGAGACCAAGCTCTGTGGTTAATTATAATTACAGTTGGTTTTCACTACACTTTACTAACACAAGTCCCGCCGCCGCTCGCCTCGCTCGCCGCCCTCGCTGGTTCTGCGCGCTGTAATTATCAAACAATAAACCCTAACTGAGGCCAATAATTCAGTAATTCTGCAGTACACAGGACATATTGTAGGTTCGATTTCCACTTGAGGAAATGATAAATATAATTTCATCCCATGGAACAGATGTATTAATATGTATATGTACAGATGTATTAACAGATGTATTAATATGAGGTTCCTAGGTTCCCTCTTTCTTTCCTGCTGTGTGTAGGATACAGCGTGAAGCTAAAACATATATATAAAAATGAAGATTTGACATAAAATTTAAATTAATCTTAACTATTAACAACAAAACTTTAATGAAACTTTAATCTCGATAGATTACATCAAACTAAAGGTTAATCCAAATAAGATGGTTCCAAAACAAAGGGTTTCTATTCACAATCTTTAAGTCCTTGATAAAGATGTAGGTTAAAGATCTATCGCCATCTTATCTAATCTACGCGCATCTGGAGAACATTATTTAGACTGATACCAACAATACTTGCCACGTATTTACGTATTTTATATAGCCTTTTATTTGTTTTTATATTTAGATACTTGTTTTTTTTTCATCTTCACGCTGTATCCGGCTTATATGCACGGTCAACAGAGGGAACGTAGTGTTAAGACACTCAGCTCTCCACTTTCCCACGATTTTTTGTCGGAACTCAACACCGCATAGAAATGAAAATATTGTAACCCCACAATTAAAAAAAATAGACGATTGCCTGTCTACACTTTTATGTTTACCTCGTCGAAAATCGGGAGACTCTTAAAGTTTTAAAAATGCTCGACGCTTGCTTTTTGGTTTTCGATGTTATTGTATATTATATGTAAGTACAAATATTATGAGTAGAAAAAACAGAACTAATAATTGCTTTCAGAAACCACCGCAAATCAATTATGAAAATTGATAAGAAGTTGAAGGATATATTTTTTCACGTTTATTCATAACGAACGCTAAAGAGAACTATACGAAAATGAGAGTGAGTAATTATTGCATTATTTCCTCACAATGGTAGGTCAAGGCGTGGCGTTGAGTTCCGCTATCAAACACGCATTGTGTCGAATTTAAGTGGAAAATAGTACATTTAGAACTATACGATTATTAAAGATAATCCAAAGTAATATAATTTGATTAGTTACTTTGTAAATTTAATAACTTTATCAACGTTATAGTGGTTTTGTGACGTCAAGAGTGACGTGTCCCGCAGTACGACGCGTAATTAAAAATATTCGATTAAATATTGCGTTACGGTAACACGAAATTCAAAAAAGTTCCACTTTTAACTTAATAAATATATGACTAATGGTGATGTGCGCTCAAATCTCTTGAGGTAATTTTGCTGAAACAAGAAAGTAAAAAAATTGAGGCATTGGATTGGAGCGGCAGAACTCAACGCCGCGCTTTTTACACCAGAGCAAGAAAATGATAATATTAATTATTAAATATACCGACTAGGTATCGAATTTAAACCGTCTAATTCACAATCACACACTGTACCACTGCACCACGACGGCCTCACAAATAAAATATTTAATGTAAATAAAAGTTAGCCCAGATTTTATTCTTCGCCATCCTGAGAACAATGTACACTTTGGAACGTCCCAGTTTAGGAGCATTGTTTTGGCAACCAGGTCGTATGAAGACTACCATAATTTAGGAATAGGTGCTCTAGAAGCGTAGGCAAAGGGACTCAAAAGCAAGGCAAATATTTTTTTAGAATAATCTCTACACTAAAACTTTTAATTACTTTGTACACGCCTTTGTAATATCAGCTTATTTCCCTTTGAAGCAAAGTTCTTTAATTAATACTCGTATGTATGTAGATGTAACACAAAATATATGTAAATTGATTTCGTATGTTCTAATATGCTGAAATCTAAGGACATTAGTTCCGTGTGGGTACACTTGAGAGATGTCACTAAGAATGTCTTACTGGAAGCTGTACTGATATTATATTAAATAAGTAAGTAGAAAGAAGACAATATTTTGCTATTCATTTTTGTATTTTAAAATGAGTTTATATGCAAAATTATTGAATTTTGTTTCGAAAAATATTTCTCTAAATACCTAAATACTAATATGTATACGAGTACAAAGGTAAATGATAAAGTTTCATGTTTGTTGGCATTTAACAAGCCTCTTTATTTTTTTTATAAGTAAGGAAGAGTAAGCCTAGTTTAAGGCAATCCGCGTGGTTGTGTAAACGTATGGCTTAGTGGTCAGAGCACCTGGTCAGATTCCAGGAGACGCGAGTTCGAGTCCGGCTACGTTCAAAATTTTTATACGTTTTCTAAAAATAAGTGTTTTTAATCCAATTAAAATTACCCGATTGGTTTACTCTCTAACTATACCTCGTCTCTTATTCCTTTTGGGTTTTTGAACTGACAATATGAAGTCAAAAACTGTAATAAAGTTGATGTTATGTTATCATTTTACAGTAGTTATGAGTTCGATCTCCGACTAGATAAATTATTATATTTAAGCTTGTCTTTCTTTTTCTGTCTGTTAAGATAAAGCGAAAAATAAAGAGCAAATTATAAATAGTTAGAAATATGTAAATACAGATAGAGATAAATATAGAGAGGACATTGCTGCTATTATGGGCTTAAGATTAACTTGACTATACGTACTCTATTGCGCACAGTCGTATGGTTTCCCACTGTGCCACAACGGCCTTAGTTTAAGCCAGTGTTTAGAAATTGTAATGTAGCGATTTGAACTTGAATCAAGGCTTCTGCATGCCGTACGTACTCCAACTGAATTACAATAAAGAAAAAATGTATTTTTCCTATTAAATACTTTTATATTAGTGATCACAGTTCAGTAGTAATTAATATCCCTTTTTTTTGTTAAAAAACTATTAGAATTTAATGAAAAAGTTACTTCAATATACATTTCTACTTTTCACCTCTTAACCTTCTCAACTTACAACTGTTATTATATAAAACATCAATTTAGGACTTAAATTAAACCTTCATTTTTTAGAAGTAATTAAAAATGTTTACATTATATATTATAAGTACAAAATAATATTTTCGCGACATAAACCGAATATGTTTATTATTTACAACGTATAATAAGCTCTATATGAGCGGAGGTCGGAGTTTAAAACAGTAATTAATAATCAAAAGTACGAAGTTCTGAGAGACTCTCAAAATGTATTCGTTTGACAAGTTACGAAATGTACATTGTAACTTTATTAATAAGATCTGATGAAATTTTAATCATAAACATTATGATTAATACTTACAAAGTAAAAAGTGGTTAATTTACAAAAACATCCTTTTTATAACATATTTGGTCACTATATTTCACTAAAATTATACTTATTATATTATTACACTATTATTATATTACTACACTATTATTATACATATTTTCAATACACACGCAACTAACAATTACGTATTCACGTGTACAATCCCGGCAACAGCGTCGCGTGCTGCTCTCTTCAAAGCTCTTCGCGGACTGAGCTTAAAGTATCCCGAACCGAGTGCGGCGCTTTACTTGTAACTTCCGACTTTTGAGTCGTCAAAGAAAACATAAGAGTCTTGAAATCCATCTCAAAGTAACTATAGTTTGCTATTCCTCTGTTCGAAACTAATAGTATCTCATTTTTTATTAAATAAAAAGAGCTTTTTGCTCTGCCAGAAAACTTTTACGTTGGTTTCTCGATGACTTACAACAGAATAGCGGTCAGGACTTAAAGTAACCCTTTTTCCTTATATAATAGAAAGAATAGTTAAGTCATTGTGGACACACACACACATTCTTATATCATACTTGCGGCCCGGAAGCGGCTTTGCCCGCCTAAATTTGACGTCATGTTACATCAAAATTAAGCAAGTAAAATCAAATGTGGGGTTAAAGGATCACGTGTATTAAGATCACATATGCGAATGTGAAATCGTATATATTTACTGAATGTGTAATATGGCTATTATACTCTGTTGTTTATTTCCAGCTATATCGAGATATTACGTGCCTGAAGTCTTCAGTGTTATGTTTTTCTGTAAACGACGATATTATTGAATGCACATAACTACTTTAACAATATTTAAGCTTCAATATGTTTTTTAATGTCCTGTTATATATGTTTTTTAATGTAAATTTTCATTGAAGAAAAATTGAAGCCTGCTTGAATTAATGGAAAGATTAAAAAGGCAGCTTCACGCTTTATTCCGCATAGTAAGGTGGGTAAAGAGAATCTTATGTTATGAGACTCCCTTTCATATTCGTCAGAACACAACGACGTGCCTAGTAGGCACAATGATATTAAGTTAAAATCTCTCATATAAAAGCTCTTCGCTCGTTTCGCTTCGCTCTATGGAATTGGTATATGAAGTGAGGTAAATACATCGCTACGCCACGATGTCAGACTGTGGCGCAAACAGTGCTTCGTACTGCACTTTACTATATAATTCATAAATAAATATATTTAAGGATCTTGTCCTAGTCACTTTATTTCTTTTTAATATGTTATTTGATCGTGACAAATGTATCCCGCACATGGTAGGGTAGGCGGAAGGAACCTGGGAATCTAATGTTAAGAAGATCGTTCCCCATAAGATACTTCCGTTACCCGCTTTCCGCCCAACTCTGCGTGCTGAGTGGTGACACTCAACGCACAATAGCTATAATTAAACAAATAATAAAAATCATATCATAATTTTCAATATCACAATTAACAATAAAATTATCAATGATTTCATAGAAACTTTTATTTTTAAATCTACTCTCTCTTAAACCACCCTCATGAACTTAAAATAATATTCATATTGTAACTATGTATACGACAAGTTCTTACTACACCACAATCGAGTAAGGTCACCAGTTCATTCACAAAATATTTTCTGTTCCAAAATCCTTAAACTTTCATTATTATAGTAATACAAGTTTTTATTTACACTTTTACTAATAGCTTAGCGTCATGTCGGTCACGCTTTCCGGCGTTATAAGCTATATTGTAATATAATTTAATATCTTTTTGTCCTCGTTTCCTATTTGTTTTAGCTTCACGTTGTTCCCTGCACATGGCAGAGTAGATAGAGGGAACTTAGAAATCTAGTGTTAAGACACTCTGTTCCTATCAAAAAACTTTCCAATTCTTCAATTGGGTGAGGTATGCGGAACGAAACAGGCATTGCGTGTTGAGTCTGCCAGATGATAATTTTAAGGTTTTTGTTAACGTAAGTCATTCTCGACTCCGCCTACTAAAGCAGGGGACCTATATAGGTATCGAGTCATGGGTTTATTTGGGGTAATAAAATTCAAGCTCTAAAATTTCTCTTGACGATTTTTTATGTATGTTAGTGTAGTAGCCAACTTGTCATGGACTATTAGGTTGAAATTTGATTTGGTGTTTGGTAGTAAAAATAAACAAATCAAATCTATGAGCTTAAATTTTATCCCGAGTGAACAAAGAACTCGGCACGTGTATAGAGTTATGATAAATGTGCAAAATTTCATGCATGTAGACTAGATTTTATAAGAATTATGAAGAGTTCAAAAGTATCTTGAAATGGTTCGAGTAAAATAGTAATTTTTACGTGAACCAGTGTTTCCAGTTTTAACTTGGCTGGACACGCTTGCGCGTGACTTGATACCATAGATGACTGCTTGACAGACCATAGGGTTAAATTTTGCGACTAGACATATAATGGTAGAGACATTTAGTTAAAATTAAATAAATAAAGAAAAATAACCTCTTAAAAATAACTTTCACTATTAATAATAATCTTTGTATTATGATGTCAAGTACGTACTACATAAATTATGCGGCAGAAAATCCGAATATATCCATTGTACATGGTGCCAGCTCATACAAAGTTTTTGGCTAATAAATCTCTCCAAAAAACTGGCTTTGAGTTTAAACACGCTTTGTTATATATGACTAGATGATTATAATTGATATAATTAAATTGATTTATTATATTTATTTAATTATATCTCGTATATAGCAGAATAGGCATTGGGAAACTAGTGTTAAGAAACAATGTTTCCCACTTTTCGCGGCATTTTTAGGCATTGCTTTTTGAGCGGCAGAACTCAACGCCGTGTTTTAGCGTTAAGAACCAGAGCGATGACAAGAAAATATAAATCTATACATATAATAAATCTGTAGAAAAGTCGTTTCTGTACATTGAAAATATTTAAAAAAAAATAGCCAGGGTGTTAAAGGATAATTAACAGAATCCATTTCCAACATTTTTGGAATTTTTGTCTGTTTGTCTATTTATCTGTTTGTCTGTTTGTCTGTTTATGTAAACACGTATCACGTAAAAAGTACACAATAAATTTAAGCAACTTTTATACATACATTACAAATAAATCAAAGTAGCTTTTAGTGTTTATTTCATTGTAATCGCTTCACTCTATCAAAAGATATAAGTATTAAGGTTTTCAAGAAATTAATATTTGAGATATTAAAAAATCGATACAAGTAACGCAAAAGGCAAAGGTTTACAGATAGACTGCGCAAGCCATAGGGCTATCAGTTTGATTAGCTTAGGTAGTAAAGTTTATGCTAAAGTTTTAGCGAGAAGAATGCAAGAGAGATCTGAAAGGTTGTTGTGGGAGGCCCAAGGGGGCTTTAGACCTGGAAGAGGGTGTATGGATCAGATCTTTTCCCTCCGCATGATCACGGAAAAATTTTTGGCCGTTAACCAAAAAGTTTTCTGTGCTTTTGTGGACTTGGAAAAGGCGTTTGACAGAGTTGTAAGAGCGAAATTATGGGAGATACTACCCCGGTACAATGTGAGCGGACCCTTGCTGCAGGCTGTAAAGTCTCTTTACAGAGATCACTCAGCCTGCGTGCGAGTAGGAGCTGGCATGTTGCCCTGGTTTGACATCCGATCGGGTGTTAAACAAGGTTGCGCCATGTCAGCTTGGTTGTTCAATTTGTATTTGGATAGCTGTCTCCAAGGAGTGAAACAAAATGATATGGGAGTGAAAGTAGGTGACCTGAATGTGAATTGCCTGCTGTACGCAGATGATGCAGTGCTTATTGCATCATCAGAATGCGAGTTGCAGGCATTGGTCACCACTCTGAAAGAAGGGTGTGAATATAATGGTCTAAGCCTCAATGTGAATAAGACAAAGGTTCTGATTTTTGAAAGAGATGAAGAAAGGACGGAATGTAAGATCAGTGTAAATAGTAAGATATTAGAACAAGTGAATGAAGTGGTATACTTGGGAAGTATGTTCAGTGGAGATGGAAGATACGAGATGGATGTGGAAAGGCGTATTGCTGCCGGTAACAAGGTTAACGGAGCCTTAGCTGCATTGATGAGACGGCGAAACGTCAGCACAGCTGCGCGTTTGGCCGTACACAATGCAGTTTTGGTACCGACTCTGTTATACGGCAGCGAAACGTGGGTACTACAGAAGAAGAATGAAAGAAAGATGAATGCTGTGGAGATGCGATCTCTTCGTAGGATATGCGGAGTCAGCTTAGCTGATCGAATCCGCAATGAAGAGGTACACAGAATGGCAGGTACTAGAGAGGATGTCACGGTGAGAATGAAGAAGAACGTGCTCAGCTGGTTTGGGCACGTCGAACGAATGAGTGATGAAAGAATGGCAAAAAAGATTTATGATGGAAAAGTGAGCGGTAAGAGAGGTAGGGGGAGACCTCGGTTGACCTTCGAAAACACAGTATCAAAGATACTGGAGGAAGGTCACGTAAAAAGCATGAGGACCCCCCGAAGGGCATGTATGAAGAGGTTGATGACAGTGGACGAGGCGAAAGAGGTATGTAGAGACCGTAGCGTTTGGCGCTCCGTTCTCTCTGACTACCCCGCAAGGGATAAAGCGTGAAGTTAAGTTAAGTTTAAGTTAAGTTAAGTTAAGTAACGCTATCTATTGACAAAAATAGTAGGTACTAACGAATCTTGATACTCTCTTTCATACACGTAACGCTATCACTAATTGCGAAGGGATCTTAAATAGATGGCGCTGTGCATAAAAGAAAATATAGTTTGGAAAGGTTACCGCTACACTCTATCAAAAAATAATGTACTTAAAGTTTTAAAGATATTTATATTTGAAAAAACATACGCAATGATATCTATTGACTACATATGATACGTTACGTTTTTAAAGTACAATTGTTCATAGTACTAACTATAAAGTAAACTAAATTGAATTGTTGGTGAAGATTACCTTCGTAACAGTCTAGCTTAATTCTTAATTATTTAACACAGTGATAAAGAATGACTTAATATTCAAAGAAATATTTTGAATAGGTTATTCAGTCCGTTCGTTCGTTTATGTTATTAATATTTTTTTAAGAAACGTATAAAAAAAATACTTTTGGTAGCAACCTCTAAAAATTTTGTCTCAAGAAAAAATGCTCTGACACTGTTTATAAAAATATCCCGCAGTATTATTTCATAACTTACAAGCGACACGTACCGACATTGCACTATTGCACCTGTATGTTGCATGTATGTATGTGCCAAGGGTATTTTAGGGTACATGCCTCAAAATTCTTATAAAATAACTTTGTTGTTTGTCCGTCTGTCCGTCTGTCAAGACTATTTTGTACAAGATCTGTTAAAGGTTAGATACCTCAATGTTCAAGTTCCCTTAGAGCACGAAAATCTATCTTCTAAATCATCGCAATCAAATGACGATGAAATATGAGAGTTTTTGAGAGTATGATATGAGAGTTTCCTTTGTTTTTTGTCGCATTTTCTATCATAACTATAGGGTACTTCCCGTTGATATACAATTTCGAAATTTGTTAAGAAGTTAAAACTTACGACACGTATAAAGGAAAATTCCAAAATTATTTTTCAAAAATTGACTACTTATTTGTATTTGTGTCATAGAAAAAACCATTAAGTACAAATTTTAATCTGTACTTAATTTGATACAAAATGACAACTTAATTAGTTATTCTTTTGGTGTATCTCCATTCATGAAACTGGTACGAAAACTCTCGGGGCATGAGTACGACTCGAACTTGCCCGAAAATGTTGATTATTTTATAGATTATATAAAAATGCCTAAAAACGTGTTTTCTATGTATATTCTGTATACCAATTATATATTTAACTAATAATATATGTTACTAATTTAAAAACTGTACAGGAGCTAATACAAGTTATTTTACAAATAATATCGTGAGTACTTATCCAAATCAATTAATTAATAATTAAGGCTGTTTGTAATATTTATATTTCTTAAATGAATAATCATGTAATTCAAGCGGGCAAAGCCGCGAGCAGGCCGCTAGTAAATAATAATTCATTATCCCGATTGAGAATCGAACGCACAACCGTCGATTTAGAGTCTCACGCTTACACCCCTGCGCCTCATTGGCCCTAATTTTACTATTTGTAATAATTATTCAACTTATTTTAAAAGATGTCTTGACTTTTTACACAACCACTTTTAACAATTTTGTATAGTAACGCGTTTAGATACGCCCTTCACTGACACCTTTGCTGTCGTTTATGGCAGTAATTACTAATCTATAGAAATAATAACACTACAACAGCAAAATAGTAATAACTCTACCGATAGATGTAACGTCAATACTAGTAGGTCAGAACTCATCAAGAATCAATCTCACCATTCATCTCCACCCACTCACCAGCTACAACTACTATAAAGATTGTAGGAAATGAAGTCGTGCTTTACATAAATTTACTGCACATTAGAGTTTTTTTTAATTTAATTTTCAAAATAAAATACCTGTATATTTATAGCTAAATTAAAGAAACGTCTTTGATATTGCGGAATAGGCTGAAGAAATCCAGTGTTAAAACCCTCCCTTCTTAGCTTTCCGCACAATTCAAGAAGTTTTATGTTGAGCGGTGGTCTACCAGGATGGAATTCATGGAAATGAAATCTTTAAATTTTCGTTTCTTTGCTATGGTGTCAAGGCAAAGTGCGGCGTCGAGTTTCGACGCCGCACATAAAAACATTACATCTTTCCTGACTCCAACACTAAATTACATGACGATAATCTGGATTTAACCCAGCTTAATAACCCAACAACAAGAATAACAACGTGTCACAATTTTATATATTAAAATGTGTATATCGCGCTACCGCAAAGTGATAAACAGTACGGAACACCTTGTCCAAACACATATGAGCCTTTGTAGGTTACAAAGGATATTGTAATAAATTATATAAATTTAATGTAATAAATTATATAAATTCAATGCTATTTGCATTATTTTTTTTTTAATAAATTAGCTTCACGCTGTATCCCGCACACAGCAGGGTAGGCAGAGGGAACCTAGTGTTAAGACACTCCGTTCCTCACTTTCTGCCGAATTCTGGAAGCATTGCGTGTTAAGTGGCAGAACTCAACGCCGCTTTAATCTCGACACCAGAGCGAAGAAATGGAAGTATAAATTTAAGTAAATATTCCATCTCCTCGAGTGGGGATCGAACCCACAACCAGTCGGTTTTGCAGTCACACCTCGTGCCGCTGCGCCACGACCGGCCTCTTAAATCTTAAATATATAATTTATAATAACTTTTAAATTAAATAAAATTCAGAATTAATTAGTAAATGCGTTTAAATAAATCATTTTTTTATATAAAACGTAAATACATAAAACTTTTAATTTCTAACTCTTACATTAGTTCTTTAAACTTTTTTCATTAAGATCGATAAACTATAAAAACATATGTTTTAATATATCAAATGACAAATACCTCATATGTTACCCGTCACGTAGAGAAGTGTGAAAGGTAATATATCTCGCTGTTAATATACATTACCCGAGATGAGGGCGGCGAGTTGCTCTACTGTTCAGTAATTGTATCTCTGAAGTGGATAATTCAATAATTCTATAGAGAAATAACCCATGTTATTTATATAACGAGCTCGTAATGACGTTTTACACTATTGTAGAACTGAATAAATGTTATGAAGTGCTCTCCAAAGTATGGAACACTCCACCTGTTTATTTGCTGGAATCGCTCTCGCGTTACATTTGTAAACGATATTTTAATTGCTGAATTTACTAGGCTGTTAGTAAGTAGGTCAATTTATATTTTTAGGGTTCCTTACGTAAGAAGGAAAAGCGGAACCGCTATAGGATCTCTTTGTTGTTCTTCCCAGACCAATTATCTCGAGATCGCGTGGAGGTATCAAGCAGAAATTAATATTAGATATATTTAGACTACGGTCCATTTTAACATTGAAAAGATCAAAAGATACATGCAATTAAGAACGCAAACAAAAGATACGGATATTTATATATAAAGTTTGCTGTATTTTATATGATATTCTCCGTGTGACTAAAGCCTATAGTGTACTTCCTATCGACAATTATGAAATTTGACACGATGTAAGTAAGAATTTACATTACAAATTAAGGAAAATAATTCGAAAAGAACAAAAAACTTAAATTTTAAAGGTATCGAAGTAACGAAAATGTTTTAGAAATATAAAATGTAAATAAAGTAGGCATGTCTGTTTCCATCCTATGATTCATACAAATATAATTGAAAACTATTCTGACGGACAATTTGTAAATTTAATAGTGCACTTGTAAATACTACCAGAATCAGATTTTTTTTTAATTTCTTCAGCAAATTGCAAGATAAACAGTTTAAGCCATAATATTTAATAAACACGCTTTTGATTACAAACACACATCATACGAATATACAAGAGAACGCAGATTTAATTTCACAAGAACGTATACCCGCATATCTACAACGTAATAAAGCCTGCTCAACATTTGACACTTTTCGTATATTGCAAAAAACAACCTGAATCTTTACAATATTTCACTTTAAGCCTGAGACTGATACGTTGCGGAAAAATAAAAGACTTTGTAGAAAATAACGGTAGCTCCGTTATTATTTTTAAGTTCATTTACTTCCTGTCCAATTCAAGATATTCGAGATATTATAGGAGTATTAGGGTATCTCAATGCTGTGCTTTGTTTAACTCTAACAGAACAAAACAAGTCACTAAGAACAATTTAAATATAATCAATTAGTAATTGTTTTTTTGCACCTTTGCACCACCTGGCAGAGTTCTTGAAGCAAATCTAGATAGTCTTCAAAAACAATAAATAAAACATATAGCCAAATTTAAAATAAAATCTAAATATTTTTAAACATTTTTAAAGTGTTATTCCACACTTAGGAAAGAAAAATACTTATTTAGAAAACGTATAAAAATGTTCGGTCGGTTTCCAGGAGGCGCGGGTTCGAGTCCCGCTGCGTTCAAAATTTTTATACGTTTTCTAAATAAGTATAAAATCTAAAGACAAACACATTTAAATATAACGTAACATAACAAGGAGCCACTAAATAGATAAAAATATAATAAATTAAAATGAATATAATTCTTGCTTGTTACATATCTCTGAATTGCGCAAATTAGTTACAGGATAAAAGATGTAAACGAGAAATGTCGGCCATTATCTCGGTCTGGGGTTCTAATATTGTTAAACGTACGTACAAAATGTTCTGTTTATCGAATTAGGGGCACAGCGCGACTCTGTTAACGCGATGGTGTCGTCCTCCACTCAGTGGTTTTTATTATTTATATTTATTTGTTGGTTCTAACTTTCTAAGCAGCAAGCCTATACAAAGTTCAAGAGTAGGTATTTGTAATAAAATAACGACATGGTTTACTTCATTTCATTTGTACTAGAATATTATGACCATTATGCATAAAGCAAAAAATATATGTATAGTTAAAATATAACACTTCGTATTGTTAATAAGAATAACTTAAGTTTGCAGACGTATGCACTAATTTTGTATAAAATAAATTACAATTATAAGTTTGTTTGAATTTTTTATATGAAATATCAATAAATTTTAACTTGGATTTGTACTCCAAGTTTTTGTAATATTTATAGACTCATTAATGTATAGAATGGGGCGCGAGAGCTTCCAACCCGCGTCCATTGTCACCCTCATTACGGCTCGCAGCGTGACAGAGTTACTAGCTGATTGACAGACGCTAATAAAAACGACGGTTCACGTAGAATTGGTTGTTTTGGTAGGTATATATTTTTTGGTTGTTTTTCGAAGAGGGATATTTTGTTGTACGTATATTTAGAGATGTTTTTGTGTTTCATAAATTCTTTATTAAAAATGATAAAACACAGTATGTTTGAATCTTCTCAGCTCACTTATAATGTAATATTTTTTCTCTTATCGTGATGTAAAGTACTCTTATCTTCACTGTTATTCACTCTTTTGTTGCGTATTGCCATAACAAAAGGCTGTAAAATTTGGATTCATTAATAAGTTCATTTTATAGATTTATTATTACTTTTTTTTAAGTTCTCGCCGTATCCCGCGCTTAGCAGTGTAGATAGGGGGAGCCTAGTGTTAAGAAACTCTACTCCCCAGTTTCCGATAAATTCTGGTCGCGTTGCGTGCTGAAAGACGGAACTCACAACATGTCGCGTTTACGACTAACCTCATTTATATTATAATTACTTCTGTGTGTCTTTTTCCTTTACTAATGTGGGTAAACACTCTAATTTTCTCATTATACCTTACCAAACTAGAAAAAAGTAAAAAATTAAGTTCATAATGCTTTTACTTAAGAATTTTGTTGTTTCATGTGTCACCCATAACTGTTCGTTATTTTCACTTGAACAGATCAATGTCATTATAGACCTTTAATTAATTTTCCCGAGTGGGAATCGAACCCACAACTGTCGCGTTTACAAGACACACGCTTAAACCACTGCGCCAAGATGGCCTTTCAGCAAATAATAAGACATAAAACTTCTATGTTCAAAATCATTCTCACATAACACATAGAGTTGTTAAAACAAATGAACTTCCCAACTCCCCGCAAGCACGCGCACTGTGTCACAGTCCTAATCAGAGCATAACAGAGTAGACCACGCGCTAATGTTGACATTACTTGAGTCAAGCGACGCGACCCTCGTAATTAAAGTAATATATATTTGTATGTTTGTATGTAGTTATATAGCGATATTGTTCTCGTACAGTACTAACTTGGATTTTTCCAGGACATGAAATGGTTATCCTATAGTAATATAAAATTAGACCAGTCGTGGCGCAGGGGCACAAAGTGTAACTGTAAACGCGACTGGTTGTGGATCGGATTCCAACTCAAGAAAATGAAATATTTAATATTTTAATTTCTTCGCTTTGTGTCGAGAGATTATTTTACCTATTGTCCGTCTACATCATGTACTGTGGCTAGTTTGAGTAGTAAAAAAATAATATTTATTATAAATAAATATGTAGAAAAACATAAGTGATACTTGAACCTATATGGTTCACACAAAATCACACCTTCTCATTGCACCACGACGGCTACCAATCATTAATTTTATTCTTAAATCTCATTTCCAGGAAATCACCATTCATTGGACATTATCATTTATAATTGAATATTTCCTTATATTTCTCTCTTCCTTTTCTTTTTCTTATTATCTTGCGGTAAACAAAATCTGTGAGATTTTTTTTAATGATGTAGAAATAATGACAGTAATGAGCGCAAAGACGTTACAGAATGATAATGATACTATTAACCCGGCGGGAGTGTGGTGGGGTGTGACATACCCCTAGGACAGTTCATAACCCTATATCATTTTAATTCGCGATGTTACGTTTTAGTGGCTTTGTGTAGCTGGAGGGAAAGGATGGTGAAAGTGGAAAGTGGCATGATCGCAGTGTTGCGCCGGCCAGTGCTCGGAATACATGCGTGCAAACGTGTGTGGGGTAAGTCACACCCCGCCACATACTTTGTGTATACATTTTGTGACAACTTTTTTTATCTTTTGCTTTGGTTTTATTTATTTTTGATTTAATTTTTATTAGTCTACGATAACAACAGCATATTTTACGTGAAATGCTCTTTATTTATTTGCCAATTATTGCTTTTTTTTAGGTTATAAACAAAAATGTCAGTGGTAAGCAGCAAAAGAAGACTTATGTCATTGCTTAACGAAGTTCTACAGCATTCTTCAGATGAAGCCAGCTCTCAACTCTTCACCATGATGATAAAATTGATGAGAGCACTGGAGATGAGAAAAAGCCGAAAATTATCACGTTTTATAACTCGACAAAAGCTGGAGAAGACAGACAGTTGTCGACAAACTGAGCGCAACTTATGATGTCTCTCGCAAAAGCAGACGCTGGCCATTGACGATCTTTTAGGGACTTTTAAATATGGCAGCTATCAATGATAACTTTATATTTAGAAAGTGCCAATAAAAGGAACAAGCGTACAGAATTCCTCCGCAATTTGGGATTGAGTTTGGTTTATATGTATTTACAGTTACAAGGAGATCAAAAAAATATTCAATATTAAGAGTACCGCTGCGTCCAGTAGCCCAAAATGAACCCGGACGATATACTCGATGTGTAAATTGCCCACGCAAGCAAAATCGCAAAACAAAATACGCATAAACTGGGTGTGGAAAAGCCACATGCCTACATCATGTAATTTTTTCTTGCAAAAAAAGTACTGATTTTGAATGAAAATACTAAAGTGTTCCTAAACTATTTTATAATGTTTTATGCTCTTATTTTGTGCAAGATCTCATATTCTTTTAAGTTTTTAGAGTTTTTTTTGTTTAAATAGGACTTGTTATTTTTTTATCATTTTTTAAATAGAGGTTAATATTTTTGTTACCAAAAGCAAGTGCCTTAGATCTCATTATGTAAATTAATAAAAATAAATTTAATTTATTGTATATTTTATTTTCTTTACACGTAAATATATACCTTATATAATATATATCACTTATTTCATTTAATTTTATTGAAAAAACTATGTTAAGTGCTGATTTATTTTCGGGTATGTCACACCCCGCCACATACTTTAAGTAACTTTTCTTCACCACACTCCCGCCGAGTTAATGAAACCGTCGACTTCTTACACGGTCGTCGAACGTGTTATACGTTTTTTTCCTTTACATATTTATATATATTTATAAATAAAAAATATGTTGTTTATATTTCTTATAACAGCGCAGGGGCACAAGCGACTATAAATATACAGGTTGTGGGTTAAAAATAAATATTTAAATTTTCACATCGACCATCGATAAACTAAATAAACTTGAATGTGCTTTTATACCAGAAACATAGCGAACGATAGTTACAAATTGATAAACTTATTATGTGTATAACATTATTCCATTTTAAAATGATTTTATAAGCTGTAAGAGTACTATAGAATTATAAAAGATAAGGTGACGATATAATAAAATCGTTTATACGTCAAACCCGTATAATGATAGATAAATACATATAATATAATGGGATGGGATGAAGATGGGATGATAGGATGTGATGCTTGTTATTAAAATAATAGACTTTGAGTTCTTTAGATTCGCCTTATTGTATTCATGTCTTCTGGTGAAGAGGACTTGGCGATGAAACTGGAATGTGGCTGATGGAACAGGAAGCCGTGTTTCTTTTAGTTTTTTTAGAATATTAGTCTAATAGTAGAATATTGTTGTGTATTCTACCTATTGCTTTTAGCCTACTCAGCGAGGCAGAAGAAATTATTTCTAACTTCCGTATTGATATTAATATTAGATAATACAGGACGAATATATATTTTTTAAATTTGCTTGTTTTCATTTCTGTTTTTTTTTTATATAAGTGATGTACAAATAAAAAAATAAGTAAATAATAAAAAAATAGAAGAAGTAAGAAAACAACAGTGAAACTTCTTTAACATCAAGAATAACTGAGTTAACATCTGATGCGACTTCTGTTTTATACGATTGTTATGTTAGTTAAAGGTCAATATTATTAGTCTTCGATAATTATTTTTAGAACTTCCCTAAATAAACTATAACATTTAAAAGCAACAATAAAATTATTTCTTTATACAGGGTGGAAGTGTCAGCACCACATTAAATGAACCCACAGTTTTAACTATTCTATAAAAGCCTAATATAATTCAGAAAAAAATAAATTCCCAAAAATGAAAAAGTTTTTTTTTCAAACAAAATAAATAATAAAATAATCGTTTTAAAATAAAACGCCATTTGTCAAGAATATTATAAACACGCACACATACGTGCTCGATTCAAGAAATCGAGTCGCAGCAACTAGCGTAGGTATGTAGCAAACGGCGGCGAAGTGACGTTAAATCAACGCAACACTTAGGAATACACTTTACACACACTTTTATTATCATATTCTTTCTGTCCACTTATTATTTGCTACATTTTTAAATTTTCAAAGTGTCCCCCTTGCTTGTAAATACATAAATGGCATCTGCGTAATAAATTACGTCTTACTTTATTCAGTAGATCCCCCCGCGCGGCTAAATCTTTAATTTTATCAAAAGCACGCTCAATTCTTTGCCGGAGCTCGTCTTCTGTATGGACTTCTGACGCATATACTTCATTTTTTACTTGCCCCCACAAAAAAAAAATCAAGCGGCGTGAGGTCCGGGGAACGGGCAGGCCACCACCGAGGTCTATACCTACCGATCCATTCATTGTTCTCCAAATATGCTCGCGAGCGTGTTTCTAGCAAGCACTCCAGTGTGCGGGTGCTCCATCTAACTGAAACCACATCTTACGATATACGTCTAGGGGGATCTGGTCGACATATTCTGTTACTGTTCTCATGAGTACAGTATCGATACTTTCTATTCGATACCGTGTCCGTAAAATCATGAAACTACAAGTACCACTTACTAAAACTGTCAATTTCTTGACATAAGTTATAAAATTCTCATTACTATTTCCGCTAAGGGTAAAACATGTAAATGCTTAGATATATCAATTACTATTTGATTAAATCAAAAGGTAATTTATTTTCTTTAAAAAAATTATTATTTTACCTCAAAATCTAAATACTAGTTTTCATTTAAGATTTATGTTTTAATAATTGTTTATAGTAACAATTAATAAAAGAAAAAATAATAAAATATTTATTTGGACTCTTTTGGCACTACTCATTACTTAAAAAGTAACAATTACAAGTCAAGTCAGTATTTTATTGTCTTTTTTCACATAATAGCTATGAAAATTTTTATTAAATATTATAAACAAAAAATAAAATAAAAAATAAATAAAAAACAATAATTTTTATATTTGTTTAATACATATGCTGCTGTATTCACTGTTCAGCCTATAACTTTTTAGAGAGATTCTTGGCACACAGCATGAACCTTGCTGCATCTGTTAGAGTTCTTATATTCCTTTCCGCTTTGCCATTCCGTTGTGATGTGTATGGTACAGAGGTTTGGTGTACTATACCATATTCTAAGAATGAATTTAACACATCTTTATTGATAAATTTTAAGCCACTGTCACTTCTAAAATTTATTATTTTATTTCCTGTACCATTTTCCGCCTTGTTAATAAAATCTCTAATGCATCTTATAACTTCATCCTACTTTTTAATAAAGTATACTGTTCTACAGTGTGAATCATCATCTTTTAATATTAAAAAATAAGTTGAGCCTCCAATAGATACTGCCTTCATTGGCTCACAGATGTGATTTGTTGTGACAGACGGTATGTATTAACTCACAAGTTTTAATTGATTTTGTATCACTGCTATTAAAGGGCAAACAGTGTGCTATAATACTTCTAACAACACCTGTCCACAACCAATGACACTGATTTCACTACCATCACCTAAAATTACTGATTTATTTGATACAAAAGTTACTATAAAAGTTGAAAATAAGTTTTTGTCATAACACATGTGCTCACTGTGCGCATCTGTATTCACTAATTATTTTGACTGTATTATTTTTGTGGCACTACAAACGCATTTTTTACTTTCCTCTTGTTAAACCAACACTCATTTTTAACATGTTTACAAAATTATTAGCATTTTTTTCTCACTTTTGTTAACAAAATTATTACATTTTATGTCCACATTACATTCAGTCATTATCAATGACCCATTTTAGTACACTTAAAACATTTAATATTTCTTTTATGTGTAGCATTTCTTTTTTTGCAATAAATGCAGATGATGATGACACAATTTCACCTCGTAGTAGTATTATGGTTTGGAACTTCCATGCATTCCAATTTTTTTACTCAGTTTTATTACTGTGCTGTTTCCTTTCATCGTGATTGTTTTTTTGCTTGTTTTTCTTTTTTATTCCTTCCCGGCAACTTAATCTCCAATACCAACGCCGACCGCGTGGCACGTGAAGTAACGCTGTTTTAATCTCGCCGGTATTTCTAATTTTCTGATTGATGCAAACTTCTTAATTTTTTATTATTACGATATGGTCTGGGCCCATAACCCTTTGTATTTATATGGTTTAGTAAATAACATTACAACTATAGTCCGACACAACTACTATTGCTTATGAGAAGCACGCGTGGTAGAATTACGTAGAACGCATATTTTGATATATGCACATAGACACCCCCTCTCACGCCGCACCGATTCCTCGCTAGGGCTCGCGGTTGCGTCATTCGAAGGTTGGCCATCTTTGTGCTTCGCGCCAGTGCTGCTATATCGTGCAGGAATGATTGCTTAATATAACACTATAATTCATAATAAATGTAGATTATACTTTTTACGTATGATTTGATACTAAAATAATTAATAAAATTTACAATACTATTTACAAATAATTACTAAATAATAATTTATTTCATATTGAGTTTTCCTTACACGGGAACGTGTAACATTATAAGACTCGTTTCTATTTAATTTTTATACGATTTTCTATCAAAATAATTAAACGAATATAATTATTAATTAAAATGTTAATAAAAAAAAATTAAAAGTATGTTCGAGAAGTATTTTAAATAATGGCAACTATTACAATGTTTTTAATTATCTTAACTTAGCCGCGGAACGGCTAAGTTTTGTTGTATTTACATTATTTTGTTCGACTTTAGACATTGAGTGTTTTAATTTATTTGGATGTTGTTTAATATTAATTTTTATCATAAATCGGATTTCTAAACTCGTGATGAATGTGACATGTGATTACAGAGTATTTTTCTGAAATGTGTAACTATTGTGTGTCAGTATTTGAGTGTACTATCAAAACATACATTCTTTTAAGACATTTCAAACAAATGTTGAATTTTTAATATTACTTATGATGTAAATATTAGTGGAAGTAAAAGGAGATTGCGTCGATGACGATGTTAAACTAATGTTAAATGTAAGTACCTATCTATCGTAGTTCAATATCGTTTTGTGTGTTAAAAATTTTGAGTATAATTTTGTGGGTGGTTCAATAACCTTGCATTATTTCGAAATAATTTCATAATAAAATAAAAGAAATAAAGTAGCATTTTATAGAACAATTTTAAAAAGAGGTTTGAACGTTGTTTAGATTTATTATAAAAAATAGGTAATTGCGTGACAAAGAACGAGAAATATCGTTCTTTCTCGTTCGGTTATGTGTTGTATGAATGAAAAGTAGAAGATCGGCAACGCTTAGTAGTAGTTTTTGTAGTAGTACGTGTATGTGTGCGTCACACGAAATAAAGGCTTGGATAAAAATCGTGAAATGAAAAAAAAATCCTACGTCTAAACTGTTAAGGTACCTTGATTAATTTCTTTTGCTTTGTGTTTGAAATATTTTACCCTATATGCAGTTTCAGTAAATGGAGTGCTGCCGCTTCCACCCTGTATATGTAATCCATACCTATATTATAAATTCGAAAGTAACTCTGTCTGTCTGTCTGTCTGTCTGTGCCGCAATCAGGGCCAAACCGCTAATTCAATTGTAATAAAATACTCATACAGAGATACTTGAGGGTCTTCGGATGAACATAGGTTACTTTTTTTCTCATATTTGTAATATTGTCGATATATACTAATATATTAAAATATTTTTTAATTTGACAGGCAATTTATTCCGCCATGTTAATAACAAACGACCGTTGCTAAGCAACGGTTTGCAAAGTTTATTTGTTATTATAAGCAAACGTCACCCAAAATGAGCTTGTATGCGTTCATACATGGCGTGCGCCGACTCAACCTTATGAGATACATAAAAATAATGTTTTACAAAAATATTGTCCTTTAAATAATGTTTAAACAGACCGAGATACATGTTGATATGATGTTTATCTCTGAAGCTTGAGCAAAGTAACAGAGTAGCAACAAGTAACCATTTTAATTAATTTACTTTATATTTATCGGGTTTTTGTTGTATGTATTTTCTATAATTTGATATTGATCCTTATGAAAATGAATATAATAGTCACTTTAAGCATTTCATCTAAATTGAAATTATAGTTCACTGTATAACATTCTAATAAATAATTAAGGAGATGTCACTGATTCGAAATGACCTAGCCTACGACCGGCATAGTATGACCGAACGGGCAGATGACTTTGACGGTTTTGTAAATTTTCATACATTTTCGAATTACTGTTAATTTTTATGTAATTATTTGCTGTTTATAATTAATTCCTACTTTTCTTTGGTTCTTCGCTTATTCGAGTATTAGTTAGATTTTCATGAATTTCTTGGTGTGGTGTAAGTTGCGGCCCTGCGCGGCATCGGTATAATATTATTTAAGTACTAGCGGCTCGCCCACAGCTTCGCCCGCTTAAAATACATGATTATTGATTTAATAAGCATAATTGATTGACAACTATAATTACTTCTAATATGATTTTTTACAACATTATCGTCGAATTAAAGAATATAGAATTTTTGATTGTTTTAAATAAAAAAATGTTGGTTATTTCATCTTGGTTGGATGGTTATCTATACCGTTGTTATACACTTAATAAATTGTGGTTATAGTTTTATGGGATTTTATTTGATATTGCTCGCAAAACTTATCATATTTAATGTAGAAAGGACTTCAGTTATTTCATATAGTATCTATGTACGCGCGCAAGGAAAACGAGTAAAAAGATTTTTCCCGGGTAAATTAGTAAAATCGATCACTGAAAGTCCAATAAAAATTAGTTCAGTTTTTCTGGATATTAGCTCGGGGAAATAGAAAGACAGACAGAGACAAAATTATTAATAATGTAGCTGGTTTTGTTTAGTTTTTTTATTAATATTTTACTATGGTTACGTTTACTTATATTTTTTTCATTTAAATTAGTTAGATATTTTCAAAAACAATTTCCTAAATATATCTATAAGCATTCGTAAAGTTTAAGCGGGCGAAGCCGCGTCCGGGTCCGCTAGTTTTATATAAATACGAAAAAAAATTGACCTAAAAGAAAAACTTCGAAGCAATTTTGTAGCGGTTACAAAATAATCAAGTTGCCACAGTTAAGTAAAACGTTTGAATAATTTCACGGAACACTAAATAAAGTTACGCCTACATCCTTTTTAGTTTTTATTACAAGTACAAATCTTTTCAGCCTTAGCAAAGTTAATGAAGCTAGGTAAAACAAGGGCACAAGTTTCTTGGTAAAAGTTAACCGTGCAGTTAGTGGAGGGTATCGTAGATGGTCGAGACCACAACTACTTGTTAACTGTTAGGTATTTCAGTTAATTAAATACTAGTAGTTAGATGATGTAAACTTCAGAGAAAGTTGTTTTTGTTCTTTGACTGTGAAAACTTTCATGTATATATAACTCATACATTATATTTCTACAGGAAACCTTTGTAACAATTAAACTTATTTTACAACTTGCTGTAGTAGTTAAATTGGTTTTTATATTTCAATATCAGTAAGAAAATAGGTAATTTTATTTGCTCAAGTTCAAGTTTATACCCTTTACAAAATCATTTATTAATTTTAGATAGTTATTAATGAGCAGTATTGAATTTTGATTACTTTTAGAAAACGTGAATGCAATAATCAGTTGCACGTCGTATCCACTGACTTTTTTGAAGCATTCAGTGGCGAAACTCAACGCCGAGCATTTGCCTTAGAGCCAGAAAAAACTCACAACCATCGAGTTACAATCACAGCATTGTACCCCTGCGCCACGGCTGGCCCCCAATGATGTATATAATATTTGCTATGTATCGTCCAGATAAGTCTGGGCAAGGTTTGTCTAGTAAATATTCATTGAGATTTGTACCTACGACCATTACTAGAACTAAATGCGCCTCCACGCTCGATGTCAAATATACGACCGTGTTGTAGCTAGTACTGAACTACACTCGAGATATTCATATGTAAATTTAGTTTGTGTCAGTAGTTGTCACGTCAGTAGCAACATGCAGCAGACTGTGAAATTACAAAGGATTTGGTTTTGACTTTGTATGGTTAGCTTGATAACTAATATAATACGATTGTGAAACTTGAATTATTGTAGAAAATAATATAAACTTCAAATATTAATTAGAGATTCTTTAGAACACTCTATAATTTGTATATATTGTTTTTTTCTTAATTAACGATATTGAGATAAAGACCGTCGTGGCCCGGTAGCACAAGAATATGACAGTAACAGTGAAATATAATTATAATGTGTTCAGTTCTTCGTTTTGGTAACAACAAACGAGGCAAAGCACTAACTTCTACTCGCCTCTCAACACGGAATGCCTATAGATTTAGGTCAAAAGTAAGGAATGAATTGTCGTAATGGGATCGGAGTGTCTTAACACTAAGTCCTCATATTATATCTGCCTGTAGTTATACCTAATATATTCTAAACAAATGTAAAAAAAGAACATATTTTACGAATAATTCACATAATATTTAAAAGCTTTGTAACGACCACGAATAGTTTAAAAAGTTAGATACATTCATTTCTATTTCTTTGATGCAGCAATCTGTTGTTCATTACCGCGTCATAAAGACAGGTGCATCGCACGAAAATCGTATACGTTATTAAAATATGTTGGTTAAACTGACATCATTTAAAGAATAAAACTCAGTTAAGTGCGAGTCGGGCGTGCCTATTGAAGCTTCCGTACTAAAATCAGGATAATTTTATTAGAGGCCAACGGAAAGTACAACTTGTAAAAGTTGACAATCTTAAGTTTGTAGGCATATGCACTCATTTTGTAAGAAAAAAAACTACAAATATAAGTAATAATTTTTGTGTATGTATTGTAAGTTCTCATTTCGTGTTAAATTCCATTACTGTAGGTTGCCGGGAAGTACCCTACAGGTTGTGATTACGCGGCGAATTTCATCGAAAATGCAGAAAAATCCATGCTAAGATGATCTTTTCATTGTGTTGACTAGAAGTTTCATTTTTTGTGCTCTAAAGGCCCATAGACCTTTCAAGCTGAAATTGATATAAAAAAATAATAATTAATATTAATTTCAGCTCAAGCGATCTCGAGATAAACGCTATTGAAAGACGGACAACAAAGTGATCTTATAAAGGTTTCGTTTTTACCCTTTGAGGTGCGGAACCCTAAAAACATAAAATGTCTCTATCATCATTTCAATAAATCAAAATCTCGACTTTTGTACCATGGATATGTATTATATGGGGACATTAAAATAGTAACAAGTTAGAAGTCCGACGTTTGAATAGAGGTCACTGTGACGTATATTTAGTTGTATGAAGTTATTGTGGGTTCATATCTTAGTGAGTGGAATTGTGAAAAAGGTAAAAATTATATTTATATAATATGTATTTTTTCGCTTTGGTACCAAGACTTAAGACTGAGTTCCACCACTCAACATGCAATGCCTTGAAAATTCGGCGGAAAGTGGAGAACAGAGTATCTTAACATTAGGTTCCATCTGCCTACCCCGCTATATGCGGGATACAGCGTGAAGTACAAGTCTTGAATATGTACGCAAAGAAGTGATTACGTGTGTAACTGTCCTTAACTTGAGGTGGGACGAAGATTGTTAAATTAAATGTAAACTTTAAACTGTTCCATCTTTATGTTAATTAAAAAATAAACAAGTCGTATTTGTAACGGCTCTTGACGTACATAAGTTTTCTTCCGCAATATGTTCTTGGCAACATTTTGTGTTTAATACTCTTAAATAATGGCTAATTTAAATAAAAATATCATTGTTCTGACATAGTAGGTACTAAAGAAATGATCATTATTTAGTAATAGATGTACGATTTCAGACGTATGATATCTTATACTAAGCGACAAAGGTGGCTACAATCATAAACTATTTTGTTTCGTCTTTTTTTATTATATTCTTCTTTGTGGCCAGCAGTCGAAATGTAAACATAAGCCCATTTAAACTATAAAATACTTTTTCTTGGCCACTATTTTACTATCTCCGCTGTGTTTTCTTAGCATAAATCTGAAAATGGTGGAAAGAACAATATTAAATATACAGGTTCTCCATTCTCTCTGATGAGGTACCATATGGATAAAGAGGGAAAATAAAAAAAAAACATTTTGTTATAAAAAAATTTTTTTTTGTGATTTATGCTTTGATATTTTGATTTAAATATTGATAAACACATACATATCTACCTAATACTCATATTATTTAATAATTTTGCAGTGGCACATGGAGGTAACTCTATCCCCGTCTGTTTGTAAGCACGACGGCTGTGGGTTCGATTCCCATTCGAAGGGATGGAATGTTTAATATTTTAATTTTGTGTAACAAGGCAAAGCACGGCGTTGATTTGTACCACTCAACTCACCTCAAAAATTGTCGGAAAGTGGAAAGAAAGTGAAACGGAAGTGTATTAATCAGGAACAAAGTGTTTTAACACAAGGTTCCCTCTGCCTTACTACGTACGATACATCCCGAGGCTAAGGCATAATAAAATAATTACCACAAAGAAGCAGTCTTATTTAATTTAAATTTAAATTTAATACTTTAGCGTCATTGTTATCGTTTGGCAAGAGAGAATACTATTTTTTAAATATTTTTTAAAGTGTTATTCCACACTTAGGAAAGAAAAATACTTATTTAGAAATTACGTTGTATATTAATAACAATGTACGTTATGTTGCGAAACTTAACGCCGCGCTTTGTTTTACCAGAACGCGGAGATGATAAAAAATTGTTTCCCCGAAAAATGATCACGTTTACAGTCAGCGTAAACAACTTTCTATTTTTAGTCTTAGTTAAATTAAGTATTTTAACTTAAAAAGACATTCATTTCTACGCAAAAAATTTTAGATTTTTGTATTCAAAAAAAAAATAATAAATTTTGTGGTAATCATCAAAATAGATTAAGTCCCTTCTTATATAAACAATCTTATTAGCTTTACTCGCTTTCATTAATAAAAAAAAAACTTTATTTTTTTTTCAGGTTCACGCTCTTCTCTGTATAAAGCGAGATAGGCAGAGGCGTATACATTATACTACGATGCAATTTCATTTCAAGACGGCGTACTCTCGCTCGCAGCAATAGGTTCCTACTTACTAGTCGGTGTTTTGTTAAAGTTAATATTGCTTGTAGGAAATGTCTTCTTTTTATATCAATAGAATGTTATTTGTGTACCCATTATCCTGTTGTCTCAATTTTCTTTTCTATTATTAAAGGTGCGGTGTTGGGTTCCGGCAATCAACACGTAATGTCTGAAAATTGCCTGGAATGTCAAGAAAGAAGTGTCTTAAAACTGGCATCTAGTTGCCTAATTTTGTCCCTTTGAATATGCAGATTTGATTTCAGAGACAATCGTAAAGCAAAACACAAATGACATGCTTGTTTTCAACTATTTTGTTTTTTCTTTACAATACCTATAAATTACTCACAACTGAATTGCTAAAAGCCGTTAAATTTTGAGTTAAAGAAATTTAATTTAAGCTCATTTTCTATTGCTGTAATTGTAAATACTTAATTATATAAATATTTATATTTTTAAAGTACGTAGATGTAAATTAGTCGAACACAATGTGTGGTTCAGTAGGAAATAAAGTTAAAAACATACAATGTTTCCGTTTGACTTCATCAAGAGATAAATCAAAATCTAGACACGACCGCGTCCGGAGGAGAGTAAACAACTGGACGAATAAAAATGTCGAGAGACAAAATGTTTTCATTAATAACTAACTTTGAATAAATTGAAAACAAAATATTTATGGTGTTATTTGTATTGTGAGTTAAGCCAATAATTGGTATTATTCTGTTTAAATTCGTTTTATAATGCACTAGTATATAATAATACTGGTTCCGGTCATTAAATTTCACGTTTTCGTTGTATTTAGTATCAATAAATTAGTAATTTCGATATAATCCAATTAATAATTATAAAAAAATATCTTCTTAACTGATTTACAATTATTATTAATATAATTAAATGTAATACATATTGCCTCCAGAATTTGACGGAAAGTGGGGAACGGAAGTGTCTTAATGGGAACGGACTATCTTAACACTAGGTTCTCAGGTTCTACCCTCTGCCTACTCTGCTATGGGCGGAATGCAGCAAAAAAATATTAAAATTAAATACACTAACAATATTTCTTTTAAAAAGTATCTCAGTAACTGGTTCAGGTTTTTATAGATCATTTAATACTAGATTGAGGCCGGTCGTGGCGCAGCGGCACGAGGTGTGACTGTAAAACCGACTGGTTGTGGGTTCGTAAATTCGTGTCAAGTAAATTCACTTTTACATAATCTAATTGGTATAGCTGTTACTATAGTACAATTTATACAACCGAAAGCATTTGAAGAGTCATGGTCCGGTCTTCTTTTTTGTTTGTTTGTTTAATAGAACATTACGGGGCATGTTCTGTGATAGTGTATATGATCGTTACAGGTATATTTAAATATACTTTATAATATAATAGAAGTTTTTCAAGTAATACAAACGTCCGTTGATAATAATAAATGTTTGATTTTAATTAAATGTAACTATGTAAATTCTAACTCTCACAACATTTTTCTAACGGCAGCAGAACTTACACGCGCAGAAACTCATATAAAATAAAATAAATAAATCAGCTTCACGCTGTATCCCGCACACGGCAAGGTAGGCATAGGGAACCTAGTGGTAAGACACTCCGTTCCCAACTTTCTGCCGAATTCTGGAGGCATTGCGTGTTGAGTGGCAGAACTCAACGCCACGCTTAGCCTCGCCATCAGAGCGAAGAAATGAAAATATAAATTTAAGTAATATTTCATCTCCTCGAGTGGGGATCGAACCCACAACCAGTCGATTTTACAGTCTCATTTCATGCCGCTGCGCCACGACTGGCTTCATATATTCATATAAAATCTATTAAATTAATAATTTAGGGATTAAACTAGTATATTCTTGGACCACTGAATAGGAAGTGGCTACGGACTATCGTCTATGGACATAATATTGAAGAAAGTAGACAACCAAAAAAGGGACCTCGAAAAAGGTAAGTCAAATGATATAAATGAAAAATCGGTTTAAAGTAACATTTATAATATAAGTATGACTTGTAATCTTATTAACTCACTAATCCTATTAATTTAAAAGGACTATACTATACATTATCAAATCATTAAAGTAAATCTATATAAGATAAACTTTATCACCAAATTAAGAAACTCAAAAGCTACTTTGATGGTTTTATCACTATATCTTTTAGTTAAGATAATATCTGTATTAAAACAGTTTACGTGTAAGTTTATCTTTCTTGTTATTCTCAAAGATACACGAAACAACTACTATTTACTACACCAGAAATAATAAGTAAAAAACAAAAATATAAGTAATCTTTACGCATCTCCTGACTTGGCGCTAATTAGAAAGAACCTGGTGAAAGATCGGTCTCAATCAAAAAAAAAGGAATTCTTAGTGCTATAGAAGCAGAATTCACTTATATTAGAGAGTGAGATGCACTGTATGAATAACGGAAGTGAAAATATTTTAAATGTAAATATTCCTTCGAGGGAGAAACGCAATTAGCATGTGGCTCTATTTGCACTCACGACTTATGGTCTAATAGGTATTTGTATATTTTTCTTTGAATATACCTTAAAAAAAAGTACGAGTTATTGAGGCCCGTCGTGGCGCAAGGGCACAAGCGTCTGAAAGTGACCGCGAAGGTTGTAGGTTTGATTCCTGCTTCGTCATGGTATCGAGGAGAAGCTCGGCGTTGATGTTCGCTACTAAACAGGCAACACCTCCAGAATTCGGCGGAAAATGGGTAACGGAGTGTCCTAACACTAGGTCCCACTACCTATCACACTGTGTGCGGTATACAGCGTGAAGCTAAAAAACTAAGTGAATATAAATATTAAAGTGATATTTCAACCCAAAACCAACGCTACGAGCGATAAAACTTCATAAAACTGGAAACCAATAAATAACTAAAATATAGGTATATTTCTTGGAACAGTTAGACAAGTAATTAACTAACCTATTACTATAAACCGGCTGTCAAATGACAAGCTCGAGCTTTAGTTTTATTGTTTAATAACAATTGGAAAGTAGTAAACGTGGTTTATATCTGTACGGAGTCAGTGAGAGCGCAGTCAGTGGGAGGCAACACCAGGCGGAGTCTAATTAAGTGAAACCGAATTATTGGTTATGTTTTAATTTGTTGGTTATGTTTTAATTGTTGGTTATGTATAAGTTGGTTATGGTTTAGCTTGTAATTTAAGATCTCAGGAGATAAGCATATGTAGATTAGTGTTAATAGTTTTTAAATTGACCAATATGGAGCTGTTGGTATTTTTAGTACTAAGCATCATGTTTAAGAGATTAAATTGCACTCAAAAATATGTACTTAACGTTATACAAAAATAGATGCAGTTTAGCATTTTCTTACCTTTATATAGGAGAAAAGTAGAGAGTGAAGTGATTTATCACTGACTCAAATATATAAAAAATACATTGGAGCTTTGCATTCGTATAAGTGTTGTGTTTGAGTTTGTTGTTTGTAGCAGTGACCTACACCTCCCCCCCAGTAATTCTCAATACAGCATCACGCTGTGCCCCGCATATAGCAGAGTAGGCAGAGGAAACCTAGTGTTAATACATTCTGTTACCCACTTTCCGCTGAATTTTTCATTCAAGGCACGACAAGGCATTTCGTATTAGTGGCGGAACTCAACGCCGCGCTTTGTATCGGCACCATAGTACCTAGCAAGTTTTGTTTTTGAAATAGTTGCAGTGGAACCATATTATTGAGACTCTATTGCTCATAGTTCGTACGTCAGCGCCCGTCGTCAGCGCCCGTCGTCAGCGCCCGTCGTCAGCGCCCGTCGTCAGCGCCCGTCGTCAGCGCCCGTCGTCGGATGCCTTGTTATATGTTACCGTGATAGCTTCTAAAATAACACTTTAGATATATCTAATAGATAACCTCAGTATGAATAACAAACATGTTAGTTGCTATATTTTTATTCAACGCTTTGCCGCATTACTCGAGCGAATGGAAACTTAACCCACAACCGTCGCGTCTACCTCCTCTATAAATCCATAAATTATTCTCCATACACCCACATCTCTACTGTACACTTAAATCACAAAATATAACGTTATTTATTTTTAGCTTTCATAAATGTGACACTGATCTTGTTCCAAAACATATAAACTTGTTACGCGCCACCGGCTGTCGGCAACTCTCGGGTAGCGTCGCCGCGCGCTCGGGGAGGGGCTTGGCGGGGGAGGAGTGATGACGCGCGCTTATAATGTCAAATTTGGGCGGGAAAATGTTTTTGGTAGGAGCGAGCAGTACAGTGAGTTATAATTGACATTATTGTAAGAAATATAGCTATTGGAAGTGAATAAGAGTTTCAATATCTACTTTTTGCGTTACAAAATGATTTATAATACGTCCATTTTAATTATATAATTTAGTTATTTGTATGTAGGTGAAGTGGAATCAAATGATAGAAAAACAACTGTGGAACAGGCTCTGTGGGTCGATGTGACGTGACTGATGATATCGACTACCATTTCACGATTTATATATTTCATATTCGATATTTCGCAACAACAGGGGCCTTACTCTTGACGCCAATATCCAATAATCAATCCTCAATAATTGTCATTTCGTACTCTTGAAAGCAATCAATTGCCAAGTCCACTACCGCCCGCTAGTTGACGATTGCGTTAACTAAAAATTATTGTAGAATTCGTTAGAATTGTGCTATTTGGTACTCTTGACGCGTTTTTGACAGCCAATATTACAGCAATATTGTAATTGGAGTTGGAATTTACGCAATAACTAAAGTGTAATTTTTTAGAAATTGATTTGTTATTTTTCTCGTGAAAACGGCAATAAAATGGCACGTTTAGTGCTTATGTACTGTGTTTTGAGGTAAACATATAAATTAGACATTAAAAAACAACGAAATATGCGTCGATTCGCGAATTTTAAAGCAAAGGGAAAACTATTTACTGTCTGAATGAAAAAGTCTGTTATAGAGGTGATACGAAGAAATAACTAGAATTCGTCACATAAAGCCAAAAAATATAAAACGAAATTAATGACTGTAACTTACATATACTAGGTAAGTTAATAACACATATTGCAAGTTTTATTGTAAATAAATAACACATATTGCAAGTGACAACATAAGTGTTAAAGTACTATCGAGAAATGAGTTGGAAGACTTTGAGGAAGAAGAAGTAGAAGTCTCCAAACATTGCAACTGACTGACTGGTAGTAAAAACATATAATAGCTACAAAATTAAGGAAAGAAACAGAAAATAGGTTTTTTTTGGTCCATGAGTTATATGAATCTTTTTATACATAAATTGTATTCTTTTATTTTAATATTAAGATATTGTCTAACAATGTTTGTAGTAAAATAAAAATTACTTTTAAAGTGAAAAATAGTTGAGCAATACAGTAAGACATTGAATTTTCTTATACACTTATATAAAATATTATTAATATTTAATTGATTGATACAATTACCGAGTAAATATGTACTTATGTATTACAAAATTATGTTCTACTGTACTATATTGTTTTATTTAATGAAACAAATTTAATAATAATTAAATTAATTATATTTGCTTTCCAAATGAATTATTTTCAATTTATCAAAACTTTACAAAAATGCTCAAAACTATGAATGATTGATCAGTGTTTAATAGATTTCCTGGATATGTCATAATATTTTTTAAGTACTCAAGTTTATATATATTATTTTGTATATATGTCTATAATTGTATCTCTATATAAATGTATATATGATATCTATATATGTATTTATGTATGAATAGTTTATGTATATTTGTTCCAATAAATAACAAAAATATCTTCATACAATCTTTATACTTTAAATAAGTGCATATTTTAATGAATGTATTATATTTGTGCAATAAAGTGTTTTAAGAATTTGATTTATAGTTAGTTATATGAATCTCATGCTAAAGAGAAATGTTTCAAATGTAACAATATGTAAATTATTTTATTAAACTTATTTTAAAAAGAATGTGTTTTAATTATTATTGTTTAATTACATAATTGGCATTTAAAACAAAATATTATGTATAGCTTTAAGCTTTATGATATTATACATAATATGATAATGGTACATAAATATTCTTATTATAATAAAAAGACATTCAGTAGTAAAGTATTTTTACTAATACTTTTATTTTAATCACTTTTATAAACATAATGGACTAATAATAATTCTTTCTTTACGTATGCACATTTAAGCGTTATCCATTAGTTTTCGCGTGACCTTCAAAAGCATTAAACTTTGTTATTTTGTTATACTTTACTTAATTTAACATTTCAACCTCTTTTTTCGTCTATTTATAGGCTAAATGCACATCGATTGTAGAAATATATTTATTATTACTGATAAGTGATAACATAAACATTAACATAATAATACAAATACATATGTCAAATAGTTTTTTTGACAAAACATTCTAAATAATTAGACATACAGATAAAATATATCCATTTTTTAGAACGATTTCAAAGATTTCATTGCTTTTTAAGTAAAACAAAATAAATGTGATTTATAATGATTGTTTTTGGGAAAAATGTGCATGTAAAAAAATTATTTCAAGGAGTAATGAATGGTTATTATGTATCGCAGATTTATCGGTATAAAGTGTACAACACTAACTGTCAGTTATAACGGCGTTAGGATTGGTCAAGAAAATAGTAATCCAACTTTGAGAATATTGATTTCAAGAGTACCAAAATAACGTCGCCGCAGGATTGCATTGGACAATATTGGACGTCAAAATGGGATTGAAATTACTTTCAAGAGTAAGGCCCCAGGTCAGAGGCAGTGCCTTATTAAAAGTCATTATGACATTTTTTTATCATTGAGCAATCGTCACAAAATATAATAATTACAATTCACTTTATTGCACATAAATTCACATTTCTTTTATCTCAACGATGTACCCCGCATACAGCAGGGTAGGCAGAGGGAACACGCGCCGGAACATCCGACAAACGTTCAAGGCACTGTGTGTGGAGTGGCAGTACTCAACGTCGCTTCACTATCTGAGAGAAGAAATGAAAATATTAATAAATAATATTTCATTCCCCCGAGCGGGAATCGTACCCACTACCATGTGCACTTGGGCGATTTCGCCAAACCCACCTAATAAAATAATAACGTTATAGAACACACGAAAGTACGTATACCGGGTTCGTAATTAAACATTACCCTTTGAACCTTATATAGGCTTAACGGAAAATCCTTACAAATATTTATAAAATTTTGGGTTTTGTAAAATGTATTAAAGCAGCCGTAATTACTGCTAAAATTAAAACAAGTTGTATCGTAAATGTAAAGAATATATAAATTAGCTTCACGCTGTATCCCGCACACAGCAGAGTAGGCAGAGGGAACCTAGTGTTAAGACACTCCGTTAGTCATTTTCCGCCTAAGTCTGGAGGCATTGCGTGTTGAGTGGCGGAACTCAACGTTGCGCTGTGTGAATTTAAATTAATATTTTATTACTAGCAATGTGGATTGAACCCAAAACTAGTACATTTACTTTCAGTAAATGAAATATTTTTTGTTTCACAAAATGAATTAAAATTTCAAAGTGAGTTAAAATTTTAAAATCAAAAGTTCATTCATATTGATATGAGGATACAAAAAAAATATTAAAGATGGAAACTGGGTAATACATTATTCTTTTAATTAATTAGTGAAATGTCTTACTGATTTTATTATAATATTTTATAATACAATCAGGAAGATTTTTATGTACATAATTGAGTATCTGTATAAAATACTTAATTCTGTACATAAAAATATGTGTTGGGTCCGTTAAAATATCGATAGCTTTAAAGCCATTCAGCAGAATATTTATCTGTTTGTCTGTCTGTGGGTCTGTGCTCGTATCAGGCAGTAGGTAAGTAGTTACTGGAGCGAAATGAATAAATTTTGGTATAGTACTAAATTAGAGTCTTGAGAAATATAAAACATATTTTAATACAGTTTCCGTAAAAAAATGTCCTCATCGGTTTTTAATCATTAAGTAAAGTGATTGGTTCAATTATTTATAACTATTGTAGGGAAGTGAATGATATGATATTTGTAGATATATGATATGATATGGCGACGTTAGGTCCCGCCTCGCAACAAGAAGTTTTTAAAATAAGTGGATAGCGGAGAACGAAGTGTCTTAACCGTAGGTTAGCTTAAAATTTATATGCTAACTAACAAAGTAATGTAAAGGGTGAAATTTTAAATAAACTTTATAGCCTAATAAACTTTACCGCTTACTTATTTGAAGTATTTGATTATTTAATAATATTATGGCATACAATCAAGATTAGCTACATTATCACTAGACAGGCCAAGTTAAATCCTTCACGGAGGTCCGTATAGAGAACTCGAGACGGCTGTCAATATAATTAAAAAAAAAGGCATTTACGATGAAAAGGCTCGTTAACCCTCGGACGGAGCTTTATCGACATGTTTTATCGTAATGAGACTGAAGTAACAAGTACAGGACGAGAGGGAACATGTGCATGTTTTAAATTAAAATACGAATACCTTTTTGTATTGTTGAGTAAGTGAATTAGCTTTTTCCTACTTTGTTCAGTCTACGCATATACTACAAGTACCGGCCCCGCTACACTCGACGGCTACACTTGACACTCTGTGTACTTCGTCATACAACTGATTAATATATATTTTGTTTAACATATCAACATTGAACCGACTTAACTTAAACTTCAAATACGTTAAACATAACTTTGAGGATTCAGAAAGAAAGAAAAGATACAGTATACAGTTTCAATGAATTATAAAAAAAAATTGTCTTTTGTTTAAAAAATAAAAAATAAGACTAATTTTAAATAACGTTAATGTTACTCTATAATTGAAAAAAAATAAAATAAAAAAAAAACAATATTGCTTCTGCCATGAGAACACAATTTGCGCCACCTAGGTATTCCTTTGTTCCATTTTGAGTTAAAATGATGTTAACCTCCTTACTGAATTGTGTTATAAAGTAAAGTATGGACGAGGAGTGTAATTAAAGATATGAAATCATTATTCACGTTTCGTTGATATAGTAGAGATATCTATCTACATTCTACTGTAAGTAAAGTTGCGAATTTGAATTCAAAACAGGAAAAATGTATGTATGACTATAAAATATACATATGTATGTGTTAGAATGGTTACTATTTTTATTTAATTACTCTATAATTTTAACGAAAATTTGATATTACATCATAATTTATTATTATTATTTTTTAAAAAGTGGAAATTTTTTTAAAAATATTTTGCGTATAATTTTTTATTTTAAAAAATGGTAACGTTAAAAGAGACAGTGTAGCGGTAATATTTGCTTGGGCTAGCTAACATGGCGAGGCATTAAAAGAGATTCACAAAATGTTGGAAAGGATGTGGACAATAAATTCTAATGGTAAGAAGTTTTTGTTGTGTTTCATTCTATTTTTTTTTTCACCTTCATGCTGTATCTCGTATGCAGCAGGTTAGAGAGAAAAGAGCCTAGTGTTGGAGTGTTCCCGTGGAGTGTCTTAGTCTCACTTCAACAAATGATGTCTCGTTTATTGCTATTACTAGCAATATAGTTGCAAATGTAATAAAAAAATATATATCGAAATTTTTTTAACCTATCTCAATTCGTATTTATAAAACATATTTGGGGACGAGAAATAAAAATCGATAAAATATAATTAATACAATACATACATGTCTTTGTATAGAATGAACGAATATGTCGAAAAATTAACATTCAACGAAGAAATCAAAAGCTCAAATCTTATTAGACACCAGTAATTGACTCCACATCCGCCAATTACGACAACACAACGTTTGAAAATGAATAATAATATTTCCTGTGTAATTTGCAGTTCTCTTCGTCATTTATCTGTAATTCGCATGACTTTGTATGTATGCTTTGGATTTTATTTCAATAAAATAATCCTTTTTTGTTCTATTACACTTTTAGCTGTTTATATTATATATTCGTACATTAACATTAATTCCATGCAAGGAATGCTGTTTTATTTAATTTAGTCCTAAAATAATTTTAGTCGACAATTATTTACGTACAGGTTTTAATATATTTGCAAGTTAGTGTTCTTAAAGCTTGTACTGAACTATGAGGTTGATATTTGATAGGTGTCTGGTGATGGAAAATAGCCAAGTCAAATTTAGAGTTTTATCTCATATTGTGGAACTCCCATTCTTTTTTCGGTGAAGTCGAGAATGACGTATTAACGTAACATTTAACTCAGATCTCATTTTACGTTTTTTTTTTGGTATATTATACATTTAAGGTCGGGGCAAAAGTATTTTCGTATTGTTTATACAGAGGAAAATATTTTATTAAGTATAATTTTTTATTTATTTATAATATGTACGTGCCGTTTAAATAGATGACTTTTTGCCATCTTATGGGCAGTGCCATGATCCCATTCCTGTTGAAATTTTGAGATTTTTGATAAAAAAAATGTGACAGGTAGTATTCACAGTATTCTTTTAAGGTTAGCTTTATACTTCAGGAGCAAGGTCAGGGCTATACGGAGGATGCATCAACACATTCCAGCCAAGGTCTCTCAATATTTGCTGCATGGCTATCGATGAGTGCGGTCTGGCATCCAGAGCGAACCTCATCTTTCACACTAAAATTTCCAGACTTGAAACGCTTCCACCACATTTATGCTATTGTTTATGCTCTTATTGATACTGCATTAGGTCCGTAAATCGCATAAATTTTATTCGCGGCGTTTGTCGCATTTTTACGTTTTTTGTAATAAAATGTGCCGAATTTCTTCGTCACATACGTACATTTTGCTTGCTTAAAAACAATTGGAAAATGACGGAAACTAGTTTTTTTTATTTATTACATCTTCAGAATGTAAAATTTAATGTTATTAATAGATATTTGATTACTAATAATACATTCAAAATACGAAAATACTTTTGGCCTGACCTATTATATGTTTTGATAGCATATCATTTCTTTATGTAAAGAAATTATTAATATTCACGATTTTTTTAAATCACTTTATCTTCCTCCGTTCTTGAACCAACTTTCAAACTTCTCACTTTTTACTTTCTTGATATTATAATTATTATTAATAAATCGTGTGACAGAATTTAACTCAGAAGTGCATCATCAAGATGTATAAAAGGTTCTCTATACAACGCAGCATTAGTGAAGTGATTTTGTGTTCAATTGACACTCTTCAAAAGTCATAATTAAAGAAATGAACTGAAAGTGTATAAAAATTATTTTAAAAAAAATTAAGACTTCAAAAAGATTCAAAATTTGAATCCACAAACATTGTTTACAATATATAGAATTAATTGATTAACATCGATTAACATCTGATTGTGAGCAACGTACATAATATGCGTAAGACCTTTTCAAGTTGCTGTTAGTTAGTTTCACGCTTTATCCCCCGCGTACTAAGATAGATAGAGAGAGCCTAGGTAATGGCACTCCGTTCCCTGAGTTCCTTGAGTTTCCAGGTTTTTTAATAGATTTATAAAAAAATCGTGCCAATCATACATCAGTTTCCAGTATTATAAAGAGTATTGCCCTTTCAGAACAACTTTTCACATTAAACATACGAAATTGATGATTTAAGCAAATTGCCATAAAACTGTAAGCGACGAATCGAAAACTCCAATAAATTTCTTCTCGTTATATCATTTTTACTATTTTGACATTTTGTTCATTTTTATTGCAGAAAAATGTGTTTCTGTAGGTCCTTTATTCATTAAGCAATCAGGTTAAATTTCTGAGATATGAAATAACCGTATTCCATTTTAAAAATTATATATTTCACTGTTTCATTTAATTATATATTTTACTCATATTCTTTATTTTAATTACATTAACTATTTTTTTTAATTTGTTTTTTTTAATGATAGGTTAAAAAAATAACCAAATTGTGCTGACATTTATTTACTATAATTAGAAATGACTAAAATAAATTACTTTTAAAAAGATATAGGATAAAACAGTTATGTGTGAAAAAAAATCTTTCTCTATTAAAAATGAGGACCAACCTCATGCATATGTGTTGATTTAGTTTTTATTCAGCCGCGACGTGCTTTTTAACTTATAAAAAATAACAGATTTTAGGCATCAAAAATGTTTCAATACCTAAGTTTTATTATAATTCATTTATTTTGTTGGAAACAGATTTATTATATTGTATTACATTTTACTATATATATTTCTTTAACTTTTTCCGTTTTAGTGGAAGAATTTTATTCTAGTAAAAGTATATAAATCTAAAGAATTTACTCAGCTAAGTTAATAAAAGTTTCAAAGACAAGTCATTTGGCTTCCGAAAACTTTATAGTATAGTTTAGTATAGGCAAGGGCACAAACGTGCGACTGTAAACGGGACAAGTTGCGCGTTCAATTCTCACTCGAGAAAATGTAATATTTTTAATACTTTCATTTCCTCTCTCTGGTAACAAGGCAAAACGCAGAGTTAAGTATCACCACTCAACACGCGATGCCTCTAGAACTCGGCGGAAAATAGGGAATGTCATAATGGGAACTGAGTATTTTAACACTATATTCCCAGGTTCCCGCTGCCTACCCTGCTACCTGCGGGACGCTGCGTGAAGCTAAAAAACAGAAGTAAGTAATAGAAAAAATATTTTTTAAATAGGAACAGACACTAGGAAGGGTTATATATTCACATAAGTACTTGTGATTAACTTGTTACTACTAGCCTGATTAGCAACGTTTCACTGCACAATTCAGATATAAAGAAGCCGTACTTAGATATATCTTATTTAATCAGGTTAATCTAATCACTATTGGTTTTTTTTTATTTGATTTGATGAATTATGATATAATTAAAATGGTTTAGTCATATAATTCCAACGACAGTTTTCTGTTTCTGTTTTCTTATACTTAACTAACGAGGCCGGTCGTGGCGCAGATGCACAAATTATGACTGTAAAATCGACTGGTTGTGGGTTCGATCCCCACACGGGGAAGTGAAATATTTATTTACATTTATATTTTCATTTCTTTACTCTGGTGTCGAGGCAAAGCGCGGCGTTGAGTTCTGCCACTCAACACGCAATGCCTCCAGAATTCGGCGGAAAGTGGGGAACGGAGTGTCTTAACACTAGGCTATCTCTGCCTACCCTGCTGTATGCGGAATACAACGTGAAGCTGTTATAAAAATAATTTCTCATACTTTAATATAATACAAATAGATTTCCATTTGCATATAGCTGCTATTAGGTATTTGATATAGTAAAAAAATCGATTCAATAACCCCACAGGAGTGTCAGTAAATATGTAAAATTCCTGCATATTTCCATAATATTTATTTAAACGAAATTACTTTATTTATTTATACAGGGAACCGATGGGTCAAATGGGATTACGGCCATCATTTTTGTTATTGGGTGGATTGTTATCAGTGTATTTTCCTTTTTACTGAGCCAATACAATAACACTGCAATAAATGATAGCGCAATGTAAAGTAAACGATCATTTCTTTAAATAAATAGTGAACATTCATCCAATGCTCTCCGACATATTGTATAATTTTGGGATTCCATGCCTCAAAAGGAGATTTGGCACGAAGTAAAAACGTACAATATAAATAAATGAAAAATCCAAAAAGTAAAAATTTTTCGGTACTTCATAGATAAAAATCGAGAGAGAGTATAATGCGTATCGAACGCACAACTTCGGCATTTATAAATGTTGCCTCACTGCACACTATATCAATTTCAACATTAGCTAAAGATAAACCAGTGACAGAAATTAACAAGTAGTGTATACATTAATTCGATTTAACTTCAGAAGTTCCAGAAACTAACAAATCGTGCAATCAAACATCTCTACATCAATAATTGCCAAATATATAGATTTTAATTGCACGTAGACTTCTTAATAATATTCTGCAAAAAATATACTACTATTCAAATAAATTTCATTCAAATAAACTTCGCTGTGTGGTTAGCACAAAACAATTAAACTGATAGTGTTCGGTTTCTAAGCTACTTACTATAGAAAAAAAACTATAACCAGCTATTCCTATAGGTAGACAGCACCCACAATGCGTTACTCTATATCATGGTTGCACAGACTTATTAACACGAGGGGCCACTCGGGCAAATCATGAACTGATGGCGGTCCGGCCGCCAGAAGTAGGTATAGGTAATATTTTTTTTGTTTTATTCTGGAATAGAATTCAATATTTTTCGAATGTACGAGAGTATTATTTTTGCTGTCGGTGGGCCACCAGTATTCGACCGGCGGGCCGTGGTCTGTGCATCCAGGCTCTATATCATAAGATAATCATCAATGGCATTTATTGTAGAAAAAATTAAAAAAAATAATTATACAATGTATTTCCAAAAAAAATTAAGTGATGATCTTAAAACGATAAACAATCTAAAAGTAAACCAACATAGTACAGTGGAACAGCATATTATAATGAGTACGATTCCCATTAAGTAAAACAAAAAGATACTAATAAAACAAATAGATATAAGATAGAGACTCAGCAAACTGTGGTGGAAAATAAAGAAGAAGTGTCTTGACACTATTTTCTGTCTGCCGTCTCTGTTATTGGACAAATTAAATAAAATGTTCAAAACTGAGCAAAATTTCCTATTTATCTTGAATATTTCCAGCACAATGTACGTTGTATCACATTTGATTTACTGGAAGCAATAAATATTCATTTACTGATTGTTTAAGACAGGAACGAAGAAACACGCGCCAACTTATCCAGTTTCCCGCTCTACAGATACTATGTAAGGTGTTACATATTTCACTCTAAGATAAACGAAATATTTAGATTAATTGTTAATTCCAGTTTATTTTGAGAAAATATGTGTTTATATTTGTATAACTGTTATACATTACAACTACTGCAGAGGCAAGTATTTTCTCTTTGAGCAGAAGTTAAGGAATATTTATGTCGTATATTAAATTTAAATAATTCTATATTATTTTTAATTTCACTCTGCGCGAGGAAATGAAAATATTAAATATTTCAATTCCCGAGTGGGAATCGAACCCACAACTGTTGCGTCTACAGTCAGATATTTGTACCACTGCGCCACGCCAAACAAGACCTTTTCTTTATAATATTAGTATGTATAGGTATTTAGAGCAACAATCTCCCTTTGTGTTAGAAATATGTGCTAAGTGTCTACTGCTATATTTTGTTTATTTTATTGTTATATAAAAGAAATAAATACTTATACAAAAGAGAGAACACTCATATGTTATAATTATATTTAATAAATTGTAGTATATAATTATAATATAAATTGTATATGTAATGTAATAAATTGTAGTATATAAGTCTAAAAAAAAATAGTGTATTTTACTTAAATCTGCTATAAAATAAACTACTTTAATGAACGCTACAAAATTATATAAAATCTATTTGAATAATACCGCCTCCATCTAAAAATACAAGTAAAAACAGATAGAAAACAGCCCCACATTTTGTTATTATAATAAAAAACTTTTCTCTTACAATATTATTTTATATGTATCGAGCAAAAGTTTAACTTCTTGTATATAAATTACTACGACGCGACGTGCGCTCCTGTTACACTAAAAGATTTATTGTCTTTTACTCTTACACAATTAATAGAAGGGAGGTGGTATTAAATAACTTGGTAACTAGTAGGTACACTCGTACTTGGTAGTAGGAACATCTTTGATTAAATATTTAATTAAATATTAATGTAATTAAATATTTGAGTAAAACCAGGCCAGTCGTAGCGCAGGAGACAGGGAGGGGTTGTGGGTTCGATCCCCAATCCAGGAAATTAAATATTCAACATTTTTATTTCTTCGCTCTGGTGTCAAGGGAAACGTTGCAGTTGGCCACTCAACACGCAATGTCTTCAGAATTCGCCGGAAAATAGGGAACGGCGTGTCTTAATACTAGAGTTCCCTCTGCCTACTGCTGCTGTGTGCGGGATACACCGTGAACCGTTGAACCGAATGTAATCAAATTACATTAGTGAAAACAATTTTTAACAAATTAGAAAGTTTACTAAAACGTTTCTAAAAGAAAATTTAGCTATAGATATTAGATATATATACTATTTTAACATAAAAAGATATATGTGTATAATTTTAAAAGAAGCCGTCGTGGTGCATTGTGACGGTGTCTGACTGACTGTAAACGCGATGGTTAAAGGTGCAATTCCTAGTCGGGGGAAATAATTATAGGAAAATTGTATATTGATTTCTCCGCCCCGGTAAGGCAAAAAGCGACGTTAAGTCAGTCCCCCAACAAGGAACGGAGTGTCTTAACATTATGTTCCTTCTTATCTCTTTCTATACAAGAAAAAGCATAAAACTGTAACTAAATAGAAAATAAATATATCTCTCTATGGTCTTAAAATAAAGCTAACATTATCTTGTATAGCCAGATAGATGCCGTACTACAAATGATTCCCCGGAGTGGTGTTTCAACCCACACCCATATAGCTCAGTTACACACGTTTCAACTGTAATGGCGATAATATTTATCGTAATAAATCTTTTTTAAGATCAGCTCGGTAAAACATATGTTTTATTTACATGATAGATTGCAAAGTAATTGAGAGATTTGATACAACAGATTGTTTATTAATAAAATGTGAATTTAAAAATACTCGTAGTGGGGTAAGAGTCAAGCACTTACTAATACTTAACCCGATAAGCAAAATTAAGTAATATGTGGCTATCGTGGCGCAACACGACGGTTGTGGGCACCATTTCTACTCGTGGGAATGAATTATTATTTATTTAATTTTCATTTCTCTGTTCTGGTACTAAGGCAATTGAATTCCCCCACTTAACATGCAATGCCGCGAAAATTCGACGGAAACTGGGGAACAGAGTGTCCTTACAGGAGGTTCCCTCTGCCTGCCCTACAATATGCGGGATATAGCGTGAAGCTGTAAAATCATGTATGTGTAAATATGAGCATTTCAAACAATCGATTAAGAAGTAACGCGAACACACTAAATTATTCACCCTTAAGCGCTTTACGAATGAAAATTTTAATAAAATAATGTATTATTCGCGTTGTATATAAAACAATCTATTAAATGGCTTATAAATCATCACTGCTATGCTTCATACGCAAGTAAATTTTCTATTAGCCTGCCACAAGTCATCCTTTTTTATTTTCAATATAAAGTCGTATGCTAAAGTCCCAGTGTTCAAGGCCAGTCGTGGCGCAGCGGCACAAATTGTGACTGTAAATCCGACTGGTTGTGGGTTCGATCCCCACTCGAGAAGATGAAATATTTACTTAAATTGATATTTCCATTTCGTCGCTCTGGTGTCGAGGACAAGCGCGGCGTTGAGTTCTGCCACTTAACACACAATGCCTCCAGAATTCGGCAGAAAGGGAGGAACGCCCGCGTCTTAACATTAGGTTCCCTCTGCCTACCCTTCAGTGTGTGGGATACAGCGTGAAGCTATTTTAAATATCATTGTACAAAATTAAATGTTTCATTCCCTGAGTGGGAATTAAATTTGTTTAGGTACACGCTGTACCACCGCACCGAGAAGGCCTCACTAATAAAATATTTGCTGTAAATAAAATATTTTTTTTCGCCATCCTGAGAACAATGTACACTTTGGAACGTCCCAGTTTAGGAGCATTGTTTTGGCAACCAGGTCGTATGAAGACTACCATCATTTAGGAATAGGTGCTCTAGAAGCGTAGGCAAAGGGACTCAAAAGCAAGGCAAATTATTCTTTTAGAATAATGCCTAAACTAAAACTTTTAATTACTTTGTAAACACGCCTTTGTAACATCAACTTAATTCCTTTTGAAGCAAACTTATTTAATTAATACTCGTATGTATGTAGATGTAAGACAAAATATATGTAAATTGATTTTGTATGTTCTAATATGCGGAAATCTAAGGACATTAGTTCCGTGTGGGTACACTTGAGAGATGTCACTTCGAATGTCTTACCGGATGTTGTACTCCTATTATGTTAAATAAATAACAGAAAGAATGCTGCGTTGTTATTCACTTTTATTTTTTTAGAACGAATTTAGATGCAAAATTATCGATCGATCTTAAAAGTTTTGTTTCGAAAAATATTTACAAAGATGAATGACAAAGTTTCATGATTGTTGGCATTTGACAAGCCTTTTCATTTTTTTATAGGTAAGGTACGCTCCCTGCCTAGTGTTAAGACAATCCGCTGTCCGATTTTTGCGTTGCTTGTATTCAAAGTTTTTAGTCAAATAGTCTTTAGTTCCGTTTTAAATAATTATTTTGATTATTAAAATTAACTTTGTTTGTTTTCATATTAATAATATTTTTTCTTGTTGCATCTTCGAAAACTTTTTTAGTACATATGTACAAATATATAATATGAGTTTGATTTTTGAAACATATATTTCGGTATTTTATGCGTGATTATACCAAAAAATTATATATTATGATTGTGGATATAAATAGATGTTAATATTGCGCAGAGTCACAAAGGTGCGATTGTAAACTCAAAAGGAAAAAAGGAAGAGAAGACTCGAGGAAATTAAATATTAAATATTTTCATTTCCTCGCCCTGGCACCAAAGCCAGCTTGGCGTTGACTTCCGTGATTCAACACATTGCGTGTTGCCTCTAAAGATTCGGAAGAAAGTGGAGAACGGAGTGTTCATGTGTGTTACATTAGGTTCCTTCTGCCTACTCTGCTGTATGCGGGTAACAGTGTGAAGCTGATTTATTTAAATTACCTGATTGGTTTGCTCTTTAACTATACCTTTTTCAGTGTTCATAAAATTAGCTACTACTTTAATCGTGTAATCGCTCACGTTAATCTAAAGTAGTAAAACGCTTGTAAGTTGTACTTAATTATTATTTACTTTTTATTTTGGATTTTGAAACTGACAATATGAAATATTATAATAGATAGTTAAACTTTCTAATTGAGAATTTACTTTTTTAAAAATAAAATACTTATTTAAATTAAAACTATTTAATACGTCTGATCGATTTGGAGATCACAACAATATTAATTCTTAAAGTTAAAATTATTTCTCACACAAAAGTTATAATGTATTGCGACATTTATCATGAATTTTTATGAAACAATAAAAGTGCTTATAACAATAATGGGAATATTCCGATGGTCTCGCTGAGCCAGCGGAATAATCTCGCTTAACCTAATACTGAGGGTTTGGGTGAGTGCATAACTCCTCCCTCCCCAAGTGCGAAATTATCGGGTTGTTCATTTTTAATAACTTTCCGATGATTTCGCGAACAATTAATATGTAAGATTTTATAACGAAAAATATAAAGTAAAAATGAGAGTATACATAAAAGAAATAAACATATAAAGATGTAAATTAAAATTTCACTGATTCTAGGATTTCTTTCACTATTAATGATTTCACTATCACTGAAAACACTTTGCTTTAGTAGCGCTGACATATATTTCACTTCATCTAAACTGATTCCTCTCATATTGAGTACGCGTGTACTGGATGATACAGGGGCTCCACTCATAGGCAGCTGTGGCAAAACTCAACATTACATGGTTCGTCTAAGGTCATAATGTAAGTCCCAATAATAAAATATTTATAGACATCTCCATTACAGGTTTTAGTTAAAGTGTTTCTAAATTTTGAAAATAGTATCCAACTTGTAGATGTGATTCTTTGGACATTCTCTTACATTCTCTAAGTCAATCTCTCTTTGTTCCTTCGAATTTTAAGAGTTGCTCGATACAAGTTATTTCAGGATAAAGAGTTTGGTGATGCTCCTTACACAAGAATTGTTCTCCAGCAGCGAGTGACCGGCATGGTTTTATGATCGGTAAGTATTTCGTACCCTTTGCCAACAGGTAGGGATATTTAGGGATAATGGAAAAGGTTTTATTTTCTGATTTATGAAAAATAGGTAAGGAATATAATTTATAATAGTTATAAGTAATGTTATCTGTAATTGGAATCTCCATTATAAGCGTAATCTGGTTTTGCTTAATATATGATTTAATATTAATTGTTTCCTCTAGTTTTACCAAATTTTCCGCACTCAGCGTGTATAATAGATTTTCAGTTTGAGATATTAAAACTGTGTAATATAGATATTTTACTGAAAGCTAATACAGTTTCTATTTCTCCTAACTAAATGAATATAATACGAAAGTAACTTATGAACAAATTAAAAAGACTTACTATATATGTGGTATACACTAAATGATTATCCTTAGAAACTAACTCTTTTATCATATTCAACAATTTTTAAACGCTCATCTAATACAACAGAATTTTGATTCAAAACTTCAGTAGTATTTGTAAAACTATCAAGCATTTTAGATATTAAAGTAAACTTGTTGCTCATTGTAGTTTGATCATTTGCGAGCTGAGAAATGATTATTTCATGATGAAGGGCCAGCATAGATCTCATTATTATCATTATCAGCAAACACCACCTGCGGAGGGCGTTTTATATTTTTAACGGGAACTTTAGATTTTCTTTGACCAATTTGTATCGGTATAACGTTATTTGAATCTTTTCCTATAATTTTGGCTTTGTGATATCGCGGTTTATCCTTGCTTTTCCGTTTATTAACGTCTTTCGTAAATATAATTTTTCCTAATGGAAGATCTATTTCATCTTCACCACCTCTACTTTCCTTTACTTTCTGCTTAATTTCAATCATTTTTTCGCCTAAGTGTTTATATAATACTTTTAAACGTTTTGCATGATCTCTAACCAATTGCTGTATATATTGTTTCTCTAAATCTATATCAAATAAACTACTTGAATCCGTGTGACCAAATACTACTTCAAAAGGGGTTAAACCTGTGACAGAATGGATAGAATTATTATAGGCAATAATGGAATACATCATGACTGATGCTGCATCCGTGCATTTCTCTTCGTATTTCGCGCATCTATAAATTTCATTAATAGTAGAATGTAAACGCTCAATTAAACCCATCGAATTAGGGTTGTTAGGAGAGCCGATATGGATTTCGATTTTATGTAAACTCAAAAATTCTTTCATTAGTTCATTATTAAATTCGCTACCAGGATCGGAACTAATTTTTTTAGGGGTACCATAAAATGAAAAATATTTCATAAGTGCACGCACTACTTCCGCGGTCGATCTATTATCTATTGGAATGGCTTGACCTAATTTACTAAATGCATCTATAATAGTCAAATAGTAATTTCCTTCTATTTGAAAAAGATCAATGAATAATTCTTGAAACGGGGCGTCTTGTGTTTGAGTCAACTGTAAAACAGGTTTAAAAGGTTTTCTATCGTATTTCATTTTACAACATATTTCACAAGCGTTAATAATAGCTGAAATAGTTTCTTGCATATTGTGCCAAAAATAATTCCTACGTATACTTGCTAGAGTTTCCTTAATACCGCGGTGACATGTTTTGCCTTGATGATGTTTTAATACAATAGCTCTTTTTTCTTTTTCATTTTCTATAAAAATTACTCGCTCTGTACATTCGAATAATAGAACGGTATCCTTCCTAAATAATTCTATGACAATACTTGTAAACTGTTTCCGATGTTCATTATTTTCAAAGTAAATGAAATACTTGGTTTTTGGTTTAATATATTCTTTTAAAAACTGTTTAACTAAATCTCTATTATAAGTGGGTAAAAATACTTCTAATACCTTTTGCTTTTCACGTGAAAGATCGCGAACTTGTATTTCATTCTTAAACCATGTATATACTAGAATTTGATTTGGCTTTGTGTCTATTGCTTCGTGTAATATTGGTATACCTAACGATTCTACGATATTAGCGGAATGAATTGTGTCTGTTTTGGATGTTTCAGACGGTGACCTAACTGGATAGTCACATGTCCTAGGTGAACTCGGCACTGATAAGGTTTCAGAATCGGAAAGGGTTATAGGTTTTTCACTAGAACTACATTCTGATATAGATATTGTACTAGAGTCATTACGTTGCCGTAGCCCTTTCTCTTTCTTATCGAAATTAACTATCATAGACTCTTTTTCATTGTCTGAATGTGTGGCATTTATTCTAATTCTCGACAACGCGTCTGCATTTAAATTTTGTTTTCCCTTTTTATAAACTATTTCGTAATCATAGTCCTGAAGTCGAAGTCGCCAACGAGTAAGCTTACTACTTGTATCTTTTTGTGAGTTCAGCCAAGTTAAGGGCTTATGATCAGTGTATATGATAAATTTCTTGCCATAAAGATATGGCCTAAAATGTTTAATGGCCCAAACAATAGCAAGACATTCACGTTCTATAGTACTATACCTAGATTCCGTGTCACTTAAGGTACGACTAGCATACGCGACTGGTTTATCGCCACCAATGGGACCTTGGGATAGAACTGCTCCTAACGCGACATTAGAAGCATCAGTAGTTAAAATAAAAGTTTTATCAAAATCAGGATATTGCAAAAGGGGTGCATTTGTTAAAAGTTCTTTACATTTGTTGAATGCGTCAATATAATTTTTGTCTAATACAATTTTATTTCGTTTTTTTAAACAAGACGTTAATGGTTTTGTAACATGAGCAAAATCTTTAATGAACCGCCTATAGTATCCAATAAGACCTAAAAACGATTTTATTTCAGTTGTCGTCTTGGGTATTGGGTAATTTAATACAGCAGTAATTTTATCGTCGTTTGGTTTAAGACCGTCTTTAGTTATTGTATGTCCAAGGTAAATTACTTCTTTTCGTAGGAATTCTGACTTATCTAATTGAATTTTTAAATTAGTCTGTCTGAGTCGGTCAAAAATGGTTCTTAATTTTTGAATATGTTCATCTAAGCTAGCGGAAAATATAATGACATCATCTAAATAGACCATACAATGTATTCCCTGTAACCCTCTTAATATACTATCCATAGCCCTTTGGAATGTTGCTGGGGCTGTTTTTAAGCCAAATGGCATTCTAAGGAATTCATAATGGCCATGTTGCGTGCTAAAAGCCGTTTTCTTTATGTCTTGCTCGTCTACTTCTATCTGATGGTAACCGCTTGCTAAGTCAAGCGTAGTGAAGTATAAGCTTTTACCAAGTTTGTCCAGTAAGTCAGTAATGTTAGGTAGTGGGTAACGATCGTCAACAGTCACTTCATTAAGTCGTCGATAATCGACTACCATACGCCATTTTACTAAACCTGATGCATCACGCTTTTTGGGAACTAAATGAACTGGTGCATTCCACGGGGAATGTGATTCTCTTATTACATTATCTTAGAGTAATTTTTCAACTTGTCTATTAATTTCGTCTGCTTGCGCAGGAGCTTGCCTATATGGTCTAATAAAAATAGGATCTTCACTTTTAGTACGAATTTTATGTTTAACTTCGTTAGTAAAACTTAACGGTAGTTCATCACAATAGAATATATCCCTGTATTCGTGGCATAATTGTAATATTCTAGTGCGTTCAGTTTCGTTAGTGTGGTCTAATCTAAGTTTTTTTTAATTTTGTTTTAATATTTCGTCGGTGTCAGTCATTGTTTCGTTATTATTTTGTATGAAATTACATTCTGAAATATTAATATTCGATGTTCTAAACGCTTTACTAATAGTCAAAGTCATAGGTTTATCTAAAGTATTTTGAATGATTGTTGATGCATATCCATTAATACAATTAACTAATGCAGAAGGCATTCGTATACCAGGTGTAAACTCTTTAAACTCAATGATTGCTTCTCCCGAGTGTAAATCAGTAGGGATCTTTACTCGTTGTTCACACCGGGGTTGTAAATGAACGAGATAATTTAAATTATTAATGATAGGAATGTCAGTGGTCTTAGTTCTCAGTAGTAAATGTTTGAGGTCAATAATTGCGTCTAATTGTTTAAGTAAATCGTTTCCAATAAGTCCGTCATAGCGTTCATCTACATCATATAAATGAAATTTATGATAGTCCATAGTATTAAAAGTCGGAAATAGCGGAATTTCAATAACTTCATTATGTTGGCTAGAGGCATGTGTGCTAATAACTTTAAATGGTTCATATTTAATAAAATTTGGAAAATATTGGTAAGCAATACGGGGGCTAATAAACGAACGAGTGCTACCAGTATCAATCATTAATTTAGAATTAATTTCTGGAATAAAAATATGAGGTAATTTAAGGTTTGGGTCACAATTTAATTCTATGATTTCTTCTTTTGCGAGGCTTCTGTTTGAAAATTTTCTTCGATTGGTGAAGTTACAGTATAGGTGTCTATTTCGTCAATAGGTGTATAAGGCACGTCCTCATCATACGGTTCGTAATTCATATAGTCATAAGGATCATAATCATAGTAATACTCGTATTCTAAATTTTCATTTTGTAAATCAGTTTCATTTAACCTAAAACCTTGTTGCGCTATTTGAGGTCGCGGGGGTGCCGTTCTCATAGATATGTCAGTTGATTCTAAACGGTTATTCTGAGGTGGTCTTTGACCAAACTGTTGTGGTGTCATAGTAAGATTTTGTGGATGCTTATACCCGAATTGTGGGTTTTGGGGTGGCCTGTACCCGAATTGTGGATTTTGTGGTGGCCTATACCCGAATTGTGGATTTTGGAGAGGCCTATATCCGAACTGTTGAGGTTTTAATATTGTTTGCTGCGGTTTATATTCAAATTTTGGTTGTTGTGTAAATTGAGGTCTATTAGTATGGATTCCAAAATTAAATTTTTGCGGAGGGGTAATATTATTTTGTGTAAATGACTACCCTGCGACGTTAGGCGTTGGCCTCGGCGCCGTTGTATTATTAAGAAAGCGATTACGCAGTTGATACTGTTCGTGAAAATTAACCTCCTCTAAAACTATTGATAGAGCTTGTTCTAATGTACTAGGTGATTTAAGTTTCACAATACGCACCATATTTTCTGGTAAATTATAGAGAAAAACATTTAATGCTGTATGATTATAAATAGTAATTTTAGCGTTTCTAACTTCTTCGTCTGCCGATAAATTAACTTTAGATATTAACAGAGACCGAATATTTTGTATTCTGTTACAAAACTCTAAATAACTTTCCCCTGTTATTATTTTACATGATTCGAGGGAAATTTTTATACATTCTTCGCTACGTGGGTCACCGAAATGTTGTTCTAATAATTCTTTTAACTCAGGCCAAGTCTCTACATCCTCACGCTCGGATAACAACGCGGCGGCGTCATCTATTAATCTACTAGTTATAGCATGTAAAACATAAATATTCTGATGCTGATGACCTCGATATTTATTTATAATGTACTCACATTTCCTAAAAAATAAATTTAATATTCTTTTGTCACCACCGAAAAGAGGAATTAATCGTAACATTTCATTGGGTATTGGTACTACGCTATTTGACGCTAAAGGAATTTCTCGCGATTGTTCCATTTTGTAGAGTAAAAATTAATAGAGAGCTCTGAAGTTTTAAATCAATTACAATATTTTTTTAACTAATTAAAAACACACAATAATATAAAGTATATTAAAAACACATATAACAAAAACATATATAAAATAGCACACAGTAAATTAAAAATATAAAAATAGTAGGAAAATAAAACACAATAAAATTCGATTTTTTTTTCTTTTATTTCACAGTACATAAAACACAATTACGATCGATTTTTAGATCATTAATTATTTATTCTTTATTTAATTATTAAAATATTTTAATTATATTACTTCTAGACGTTAATTAGTCTATGGAGATACTTTTCTTAGAACTACAGTTTCAATAGAGTTTTATATTAAAACCAGATACGTTATAATGCGAGACGTTCAATCCCAAAATAACGCCACTTATATCTATTGTAAATCTCAAATAGAATGTGGGAATATAAGAAAAAGGAAGGCAAAGAGTTTTACTCACCGACCGATCGCCGATCCCATCTTCTTGTTCAACTTATTTATTTGGTTCGTGGATAGCCTAAGTCTATTCGCACTGTACTCGCGATTATTGGGCGAATTTGGACACCCAAATCTACAAGACACGCAGACCTATGATAGACTATCCTACCGACTGCGCCAGTTAAACTTTCTAATTGAGAATTTACTTTTTTAAAAATAAAATACTTATTTAAATTAAAACTATTTAATACGTCTGATCGATTTGGAGATCACAACAATATTAATTCTTAAAGTTAAAATTATTTCTCACACAAAAGTTATAATGTATTGCGACATTTATCATGAATTTTTATGAAACAATAAAAGTGCTTATAACAATAATGGGAATATTCCGATGGTCTCGCTGAGCCAGCGGAATAATCTCGCTTAACCTAATACTGAGGGTTTGGGTGAGTGCATAACTAGATTGCAAATAGTAAAGTAAAAAAAATGTAAACAATTTGTTATTATTTGCGCTATTATAGAGCAGTTTAATTTTTAGAGCAGTAGAAAGGTGTAATTTCACAGTAATTATGAGTTCGATATCGGACAAGAAATAATATTATATTTAAATTTTGTTTGTTCTTACTATTTCTTAAGATAAAGCTTATGGATGTCTTGAAGTTTAGCGAAAAATAAAGAATAGAGGGTCTATGTCTCTCGAGAGATCTCTCTCTTCATACATAGCCATATGCAGGGTACGGAAAGCTAAAAATATTGCTATTATGGATTTAAGACTAAATTATATATACCTACTCTATAATATATCTACGCGAATCTTATCTCGATGAATGTGTATATATTATACATAATTTTTCGTTTCCATTAAAATCATTCGTATTCTCCATAGCGCTTACCGTCCGATGGTTTCCCACAACTGTGCCACAACTTAGTTTAAGCCGGTGTTTAGAAATTGTGATCCAACGATTTCAACTTAAATCATGGCTGGTACATGCTGTACGCATCCCAACTGAATTACAATAAGGATTTTTTTATAAGTTATCCCTGTTCAGCAGTAATACTGTTGTATTTTGGTTAAAAATAAACAGAATTTAATGAAAATATTACTTCAATTTACACTTTTTACTTTTTTCATTAAAAGCTAACATAATAATTTCACTTCTTAACCCTCTCAACTTACAACTGTTATTACATAAAATACAATTTAGTAGTTAAATAAAGTCTTCATTGTTTGGAAGTAATTAAAATATTTATATATATTACGTATAGAATAACATTTTCACGAAGTATACCAAATATGTTTATAATTTACAACGTATAATAAGCTCTATATGAGTGGAGGTCGGAGTTTAAAACAGTAATTAATAATCAAAAGTACGAAGTTTTGAGAGACTCTCAAAATATATTCGTTTGACAAGTTACGAAATGTCAAATATTGTAACTTTATTAATAAGATCTGATGAAATTTTAATCATAAACATTATGATTAATACTTACAAAGTAAAAAAGTGGTTAATTCACAAATAAATCCTTTTTATAATATACTAGAGGACGCGCGCGGCTTCGCCCGCTTATTAGGAGTGAATTCTAAAAAAACCACGAAACACGTGTTCAATAAAATATTTTTAACAGTCTGAATTTAATCTTTTATAAAAATCGGTGGCAATTTAAAGATTTTTCCATATAAATTTTCAACCCCTTATTTGAACCCTTAGGGGGTGAATTCTTAAAAACCATGAAACATGTGTTCAATGAAATATTTTTAAGAGCCTGAATTTCAAATTTTATAAAAATCAGTACAGATTAAATTTTTTTTCCATACAAACTTTCAACCCCTATTACACCCTTTAGGGTTAAAATTTTTCAAATTCCCTTCTTAGTGGAAGTCCAGAATATGAAAATAAACATCTGCCCAAATTTCACGTTTCTACCATCAGCGGTTACGGCTCTGCGTGCGTCTTACCTCAGTCAGTCAGCACAAGTCCTTTTATATATATAGATTTGGTCACTATACTTCACTAAAACTATACTTATTATATTATTACACTATTATTATATATATTTTCAATACATACGCAACTGACAATTACGTATTCACGTGTACAATCCCGGTAGCAGCGTCACGTGCTGCTCCCTTCAAAGCTCGTCGCGGACTGAGCTTAAAGTATCCCGAACCGAGTCCGGCGCTTTACTTGTAACTTCCGACTTTTGAGTCGTCAAAGAAAACATAAGAGTCTTCAAGTCCATCTCAAAGTAACTATAGTTTGTTATTCCCCTTTTCGAAACTAATAATATTCCATTTTTATTACATGAAAAGAGCTTATCGCCCAGCTAGAAAACTTTTTATTGGCTTCTCCATGACTTAACAGTATAGCGGTCAGGACTTAAAGTAAGAGTTACTTCCTTTTCTACGTTACTTTTTCCTTATAAAAAAGAAAGAAAAATACTTATTTAGAAAACGTATAAAAATTTGAACGTAGCGGGACTCGAACCCGCGCCTCCTGGAAACCGACCAGGCGCCAGAAATATATATTGAACACGCAACGCGCTTTACGATTTCTGGGTATAATTGACCCATAGACTGCCCGTGTAAAAAGAAGTACAGTAACCTTTAAAAAGCGTGATCTTAACTGGAGTCGAGCAACGAGCAAATCTGCGAGCCAACACGTTCGCCCTGATCGACAACGCCCTGCGCTCTCGTTGAATATCTACATCATCCTTTAGGTCTTCTGTGACAGTGTGGCCCAGATACTTGAATTGGTGTACTCTACAAGATTTTTCCCGTTAAGCTTAATTGATGGTACATTTTCTGGTAATCTGTTCCCAGACTTGAAGACTAGATATACACTTTTCTTTTTGTTGTACACCGATCCATGCACTTCAGCATGTGACTCACAAAAAACCAGCATCTTTCTAATAGCACTGACAGAAGGACCCAGTAGCACCATGTCAAAATGTCAATATATTTCATTTTCTCGAGTGAAATCGAAACCAGAAACTGGCGCAGAGGCAAGTATGACTGTGTTCTAACTATACCACAATCGAGTAAGGCCACCAGTTAATTCACAAAATATTTTCTGTTCCAAAATCCTTAAACTTTCATTATTATGCTAATACAAGTTTTCATTTACACTTTTACTAATAGCTTAGCGTTATTTCGGTCGCGCTTACCGGAATTATAAACTATATTATAATATAATTGAATATATTTTTGTCCTCGTTTTCTATTTGTTTTGGCTTCAGGCTGATCCCTGAACATGGCAGGGTAGACAGAGGGAATTTGGAAACCTAGTGTTAAGACACTCTGTTTCCATTAAAACATTTTCCAATTTTTCAATTAGGTGGGATACGCGGAACGGAATAGGCATTGCGTGTTGAGTCTGCCAGATGATAATTATATTTTTTTTGTTTAAGTAAGTCATTCTCGACTCCACCTATTAAAGCAGGGGAGACCTATAATAATATAGGTGTCGAGTGTGTGGGGAAATTCAAGCGGTGGGGTGAAATTCAAGCTTTAAATTTCCCTCGACAATTTTTTATGTATATTGGTTTAGTAGCCAGCTTGTTCTGGACTATTAGAAAATTGTTTTGGTGTCTGGTAGTAAAAATAAACAAATCAAATTTAGAGCTTAAATTTGATCCCGAGTAAACAGAGAACTCGGCACGTGTATAGAGTTATGACAAATGTGCAAAATTTAATGCATGTAAACTAGATTTTATAAGAATTATGAAAAGCTCAAAAGTATCTTGAAATGTTTCGAGTAAAATAGTAATTTTTACGTGAACCAGTATTTCCAGCTTTAACTTGGCTGGACACGCTGACGCGTGTCTTGGTACCATAGATGACTCCTTGACAGACAATAGGGTTAAATTTTGCCACTAAACACAATGGTAGAGACATTTAGTTAAAATTAAATAAACACAGAAAATTAACCTCTTAAAAATAACTTTCACTATTAAAAATAATAATATTTGTATTATGATGTCAAGTACCCTACGTACTACATTATGCGGCAGAAAATCCGGATATATCCACTGCATATGCTGCCAGCTCATACAAAGTTTTTGGCTAATAGATCTCTCCATAAAGCTGGCTTTCAGTTTAAACACGCTTTGTTATATATGACGCGATGATTATAATTGATATAATTAAGTGATAGCAGAGTAGACAATGGGAACCTAATGTAAAGAAATTTTGTTTCTAGCTTTCCGCGGCTTTTTTAAGGCATTGCTTGTTAGCGGCGGAACTCAACGCCGTGCTTTTGCGTTAGAAAACAGAGTAAAGGCAAAAAAATATTTATAAAAAAAATTCAATCGAACACACAACCGTCGAGTTAGAGTCCCACGCTTACACCCCTGCGCCTCATTGGCCTCAATTTTACTATCTATATATATGTATAAAAGGACTTGTACTGACTGACTGAGGTAAGACGCACGCAGAGCCGTAACCGCTGATGGTAGAAACGTGAAATTTGGGCAGATGTTTATATTCATATTCTGGATATCCACTAAGAAGGGAATTTGAAAAATTTTAACCCTAAAGGGATGAAATACGGGTTGAAAGTTTGTATGGAAAAATAATTTAATCTGTACCGATTTTTATAAAATTTGAAATTCAGACTCTTAAAAATATTTCATTGAACACGTGTTTCATGGTTTTTAAGAATTCACCCTCTAAGGGTTCAAATAAGGGGTTGAAAGTTTATATAGAAAAACCATTAAATTGCCACCGATTTTTATAAAAATTTAAATTCAGACTGTTAAAAATATTTTATTGAACACGTGTTTCGTGGTTTTTTTAGAATTCACTCCTAATAGCGGGCGAAGCCGCGCGCGCCCTCTAGTTTGTAATAATTATTCAACTTATTTTAAAAGTTGTCGTGGCTTTTTACACAAACCCTTTTAATAATTTTGTATAGTAACGCGTTTAGATACGCCCTTCACTGACACCTTTACTGTCATTTATGGCAGTAATTACTAATACAATTTGCTACGGCCGCTTGAAAATAATTGAACAATTTATATTTTACTATGTAAGAGGCGACTTTGGTGGTATTTTTAGTTCAGCCGACTCTGCTTTATGTGAGACACAGCGTACATCTATAGAAATAATAACACTACAATAGGAAAATAGTAATAACTCTACCGATAGATGTAACGTCAATACTAGTAGGTCAGAACTCATCAAGAATCAATCTCACTATTAATCTCACCCCAACTACATCTACTATAGATATTGTAAGAAATGAAGTCGTGGCTTACATAAATTTACTTCAAGTTCAAGAGTTTTTTCAATTCAATTAAAAATTATATATCTATGTATTTGTATTTAGATATCGTATCTTTAATATAGCGGAATAAGTAGAAGGAACTCAGAGTTAAAACACTCCGTTCTTACTTTCCGCACAATTCAAGGCGTTCGATATTAAATAGCGGAACTCAACGCCGCGTTTTGTTTATCTGAGCGTTTCTGAATATTACGTACTTTTAATAATATTCAAAGAGGTAAAGAAGCAACAATGAGCATTGGAGGCTTTATTTTGTATCTTTAGGGTAATTTATACGTACATTTCTTTAAAATGAAACTGAGTAAAATTTCTTATTTATCTTAAATATTTCTAGCTCAATGTATGTTGTATCACATTTGATTTACTGACAGTATTAAATTTTCATTTACTGATTGTTTAAAACAGGAACGAACCAACACTCGCCAACTTATCCAGTTTCGCGCTCTACAGATACTATGCAAGGTGTTACGTATTTCACTCTAAGATAAACGAAATATTTAGATTAATAGTTAATTTCGAGAAAATATGTGTTATACTGCCGAGGCGAGTAGTTTCTCTTTGAGCAGAATTCAAGGAATATTTATGTCGTGCATTAAAAATCTTAATAATTGCATATTATTTTTATTTCACGCTGAGCGAGGAAATGAAAATATTAAATATTTCATCTCCCGAGTGGGAATCGAACCCACAATTGTTGGGTCTACAGTCAGATATTCGTACCACTACGCCACGCCTAACAATGCCTTCATCTTTAAAATATTAGTATAGATATTTAGAGCGACAATCTCCGTTTGTGTTAGAGATATGTGCTAAGTGCCTACTGCTATATTTTGTTTATTTTATTGTAATATAAAAGAAATAAATACTTAAACAAAAGGAAGAACACTCACATAATTATAATCGGTAAATTGTAAAAGTAAAAACAAAACACAGCCCGACATTTTGTTATTTTAATAAAAAAACTTTCCTCTTACAATATTATTTTATATGTATAGAGCAAAAGTTTAACTTTCTGTGTATAATTTACTAGGACGTGCGCTCCTGGTACACTAAAAGATTTATTGTCTTTTACTCTTACACAATTAATAGAAGGAAGGTGGTATTAAATAACTTGGTAACTAGTAGGTACACTCGTACTTGGTAGTAGTAACGGCTTTGAGATTTCATTATTTTCTTTTAATATAAAACAAGGCCAGTCGTGGCGCTGCGGCTTAAGTGTGTGACTGTAAATGCGATTGGTTGTGGGTTCGATCCCCACTCCAGAAAATGAAATATTTAGTATTTTAATTTTTTCGCTCTGGTGTCGTAAAGCGTGACGTTGAGGTTCCCCACTCAACACGCAATGTCTTCAGAATTCGTCGGAATATAGGGAACGCAATCTCTTAGTACTAGAGTTCCCTCTGTCTACCCTGCTGTGTGCAGGATACATCGTGAAGCTGATTTATTAATCAGTTAAAAAAATATAAAAGTTTCATTTTTTAGAGGGTTTGCATCATCAATTATTGATTATTATAAGTAACCCGTTATTGATCTTGAATCAGTTATTAGTATTATTTTTAGCGCTCTTTATCCCTAGCGGGCTAGCCAGAGAGAACGGCGCGTCAAACGGCAACCGTAGATTTCTGAACATCTCCTTCGCCTCGTCATCACTATCAACAACCTCTTCGTACATGCTCACGAAGTGGTCTCTCGTGGTCAAATCAATACTTAGAAATTGTTTGTTAAATAAAATAAGAATTACAGAAATTCGTCGAAAGGTCACGTAGAAGTATAACCGATATTTAATACTATCATATATAGTTTCTCGTTAAGTATTGACTATTGAATTACAATTCAATAGTTAATTGAGACAGACATATATTTTAGGTCAGTTTGTAAACTATGAAATGGGGCATGTTGTAGGTATTCAATAAAATTTTACAATATTAAACATTTATGTAATAACAAATTTATCGTAGCGCAGCGGGACTTTAAACTGTGATGTTGTAGCGTTCAACTCCCTTCAGGATAATCTGTTTTATTTTATCGATACACAAACGACAAAATATGCAATGTCATGAGTTTTTTTAAGTAAAACTATAATATAGGAAGCTGTTAGCTGCTATGGAATTTGGTTATAGAAATATTCTTATAATTTTCAAATCTATACCGTTAAAAAGCTTCAATTGTAATAAAAAGCTTACTGTAACAGTCTAGTGTTGGGAACTGGTGTATCAACGTTCATAAGACGGTTTAAGCTTAACTGGTATAAATACAGATATTTAATACTATAGAAATACTATATAAAATACTAATATATAGTATAGAATCTTATAATTGTTAGGCGACTCCCTTTATTGTGGTCAATTATAAATGTCACTTAAATGTCTCAATTAAATAGGCAGCCGTACGGCGTCTTGGATGAATTCTAAATTTAGAAAAGTTACCTACTCTCGACGTATAGTTACAAAATGAGTTATATTTTATTTTGATGAAGTTTAGTTTCTGAGCTTCAAAAGTTTCCTGTAAGGCAAGCTGTGAAAAAAAAATCTAAATAAAAACCAGATTCAAGCTGTAGCAGAATATTTAAACGGAGTCTTGTGTTAAGTCACTCCGCTCCCCACTTTCCGCGGAATTCTGGAGGCAATGCGTGTTGAGACTTGTCGCGTTTACAGTCACAGGCTAGTACCTCTGCGCCACGACTGGCTATAGCATTAAGTAGTTTTTTCAATCTTATCGGTGTGATAATTGAACCCACAACTATCACATGTACTGTAGATCACAAGTATTATAATCAACATATTCGAATATATAATTATTTACATAAATGCCAAGAAGAAAAAGCTCAAGGATCCAAAAACAAACTTAAGTTATGAACAATGAAAAATTTTATTATGAAAAATTGGGACGCAGCTGAGGAAATTTTAAAGGCATTTAAGTCATTTGTGCGATATAAAAGTGGGGTAAGAGTCAAGCACTTACAAATACTTACCTCGATAAGCAAAATTAAGTAATATGAGGCAATCGTAACGTAGGGGCACAAGCGTGAGACTGCAACGCGATGGTTGTGGGTTCGATTCCACTTAAGGAAATGAATTATAATTTGTTTAATTTTCATTTTTCCGCTCTAGTACCAAAGCAATACCGCGGCGTCGACCACCGTTCCACTCGCAATGCCTCGAAAATTCAGCGGAAAATGGGGAACATGAGGTTAACTTTGCCTACGAATGTTGATACGAATTATTTAAAATTTTCTTTTTGTCAGTGTAGCCACAAGGCGAAGCGCGGTGTTGAGTTTCGCCACTCACACGAAACACGCAATGTCCCAAAAATTTGGCGGCGAATCTTAGCACCAGGTTCCCCCTGACTACCCTATTAAATGCGGAATACTGTGTGAAGCTGCTTCCGCATATAGCAGGATGGGCAGAGGGAACATCGAGATAAAACATTCCGTTCCCTCATTTTCCGCCAGATAAGACATTGTTTGTTGAGCGGCGGTACTCAACGCCGCACTTTGCCTTGTTGCCAGAGCGAGGAAATCAAAAGAATGAAAAGAGCGAGTGGGAATCGAACTCACAACCGCGACGGTTGTGAGTTCGATTCCCACTCGTTCGGTTGCTTACAGTCACACGACCACTATCTATGTAAATTGAAAAATATCTTCGTCCTCATCTATTGAATTTCAATAACCAAAATAAGGAAAAAACACTAGCCCTTATAATGTCAAAGTTAACGAAGCTTCCATAAAAGGTTAACTTTAAAGTCATGATGATAAAATCTTTGGTATTTACGAAACATTCGTGTACGAAATAAAAAAATAGATCTCACTTCCCTTACTATATATAATATTGTAATCAAAGTTACGTAATTTATTATTGATTATTTTAGCGCCTCGCTGTATCCCGCGTACAGCAGGGTAGGCAGGAGGAACCTAATATATTAAAAAAATAAAATATGTCTCCAGCCATTCCGTGCTGAGTCACGGAACTCAACGCCGCGCGCTTATTGTCGTACTCTGTGCCCCTGCGCCGCGACTGGTCTCTAATTTTATTATTCAATATTATTACAAAAATAGTGAAAATGTACAGGCTATCGTCGTGTGGTGGATTGAGCACGATGGTCGTAGGCTTAAATTCTTATTAGTCAGAATATTTTCTAATCAACCAATGTTTCTAAATAATAAATAATACAAAGAGTATAATTCAAAGTATAATCTTTTAAAAATTGTTAAAAAACATAATATTAATAAAAATAATAGTCTTTTACACTCTGTAGTATAAACTTCTAACTACTTTCGCTGCTTTATGCCGGGGAAAAAATATTTATAAAAAAGCGTAACGCAACTCTGTTATTTATGCAAAAACTTGTAATACGAATCAATCCCCAGACAATATATATTTTAACAAGAATAGAAAAGTTCTTCGTAACCTTTTAAATTTATTCTAAGTTAAAATATTATATATGACTAAAAGGATCAAGGTACTTATAAAAAAGCAATTTTAAATGTTACACTATAATCTACACCTTTATAAAGATATTCTAAGAATAAATGTATAAAGATTTATCAAAAGAATATTTCATACAAATCAACTCCAAAAAGCGTTTACGTGAGACAATTTCGCTAATTACTTACAAGTGCTAGTAAAACCCATAAATAATATTTCTACAGAACCCATAACATTTACGGTCCCTGGTCGACCTTACACTCTCCTAATGTGAGCTCCAATAGCAATCACCATCACCAAGTGCCGACATCATTTTATTTTAGCGGTCGTTATACAAAGTAAGAATTAAGGCTCTTTACTCTGAGATCTTAAGGAAAATAATTTCAAATTCGATTTTGTGTTGCTTTAGTGTCGCATGGCCCGTTGCATGGTTGTGATGAATTTGATATTACAGTCGTTGTTGTTTTCACGGATTTGGAATATGTAGAAGAGGAGAACCAAGTGGTACACTACTCCTGTCTCTGATTTTGGCTCATTTTATAGACAGAACATAGCAAAATGAATTTAGCTAGATTTGTGTGAAATAAATAAAAAAATAAAAATATTAGATTTTGTAGAATTTTTAAAGAATCCGGGGAACCTAGTGCTAATATGTTACAGATTATCCTGAAGGAAGTTGAAGGCTACAATATTACGGTTTAAAGTCCCACTGCGCTACGATAAGTTTGATATTACATAAATGTTTGATATTGTAAAATTTTATTGAATACCTATAACATTATACAGACCTAGTGGAGTATGGAATGTTAATACACTGTTATACTATTATACAGTGTTCTGTACACGTGTACACACAAAAATACACTTCTGTTCCCCACCTCACCGAATTCTGGAGACATCCATTGCAACACATTGCACATTGCAACGAGGCAAAGCGGAGTGTTGAGTTCCGCCACTCAACACGCAATGTTCAAAAAATTGGGCAAACAATGGGGAAGGGAATATCTTAAAAACATTCCGTTCCACACTCTCCGCAGTTCGTTCCCCCGAGTGGGAACCGAACCCGCAACCGTCACGTTTACAGCCACACGAGCACTATATAAGCAAAGTAAATTGAAAAATGTCTTCGTTATCATCTATTGAATTTCAATAACAAAATAAGGAAAAAACATATCTATCTCTTATAATGTCAAAGTTAACGAAGCTTCCATAAAAAGTAAATAATATTATTAAAAATATATTAATAAAAGTAATAGTCTTTTAAAATGTTGCCCAAACAACAAAAACTTCATATAAGAAAGACATGGAAGATAAAAAATCTGAAAATAGTGAATAGAACAATTCACTTTGCACCTCTACGGTATTTACCACTTAGTAAATGCCATAGAGGTGCAAAATTTATAATCTATATACAAATTTATATAGGCTTACATTAAAAAGGCAAAGTCATTATAGTCTTGTTAAAATGTCACATTGTACGACTAGATATACCTGATTCTAAGTGCGATGGTCGTTGGTTCAATCCTTGTCACACAAAACGGTTCTTTACAAATAGAAGAGAGTGTTGTAGCATAAATTTCTAACTACTTCCGCTGCTTTATGCGAGGAAAAAAATATTTTTAAAAAAGCGTAACGCAACACTGTTATTTATGCAAAAAACTTGTATTATGAATCAATCCCCAGACAATATATATTTTAAAAAGAGTAGGAAAGTTCTTCGTAACCTTTTTATTAAATTCTAAGTTAAAATATTTATTAAGATTAAAAGGATCAAAGGTACTTATACAAAAATAAAATATGCTTATATATATAAAACAATATTAAATGTTACACTATAATCTACACCTTTATAAAGCTATTCTAAGAATATATGTATAAAGATTTATCAAAAGAATTTTTCATACAAGTTAACTACAAAAAGCGTTCACGTGAGACGATATCGCTAATTATTTACAAATGCTAGTAAAACTCATAAATCGTATTTCTACAGAACCCATAACATTTACGGTCCCTCGTAGACCTTACACTCTCCTAATGTGAGCTCGAATAACAACCACCATCGGGCCCAAGTGCCGACATCATTTTATTTTAGCGGTCGTTATACAAAGTAAGAATTAAGGCTCTACTCTAAGATCTTAAGGAAAACAATTTCAAATTCGATTTTGTGATGTTTTAGTGTTTTAGTAAAATTCTTTTGAGAATTTCAGGAGTTCGGCGTCTTCTTTATAATTTAATAGGGAGATTAGACATAATTTTTTAAGTAATTCCCTAGTGGGAATCGAACCCACAATCGCAATAAGTGTATAACTAATTCTTTTTTCTTATATGATGCATCGAGCACGGACACCAACAATGCTACAAGATAATAAATTAACGTTCTATACTTGAATACTTTAAAATAAATTTGCATATGAAACTGCATTCGGTTTGCAAACACTTTAGCTAAGCTGTTTCCATTTTATATGGGAACGCAAATAAAAACAAATACTCGAGATTTATTTAGATCTATTCAAATAAATATATTGAACAATATTTTTTTAGCCTTATATTATGATAAACTGTTTATTATAAAACAAACCAATAAATGGTGTTCATAAATTATTATTAAAAATAGATTTGGAGAGGCCAACTATAATTTTATAAAACTACATAAAGTGTTATTCAATTAAGAACGCCGCGCTTTGCCTCTTTACCGTAGCGAGAAAATAAAAATATTAATGTATTTCATTTCACCGAGTAGAAATCGAATCCACAACCGCCAATATCTACCTGTACTTTCACTAATTTCGTATAGCAACACTTTAATTTGAAAATGCTATCTCTACAATACTCTATAGAGGTCTCATCTTATGACCTCTTTGTTGGCACTTAAATATTAATGTTAATTTAATCTCTTTATTGATATTGACAGATATATGGTTACTTATATTTCTATATTTTGCATTAAGCATGTATTTCATAGAAATAGAAAACACACCGTAATAAGGACGCATTTACGTTTTCTAAGACTAGTAAGATTAGTTTCAGATCGTTCAATTCGTCACAACATCTGTATATAGTCGTGCCGCAGAGGTATAAGTGTGTGACTGATTGTGGATTCGATCCCCACTTGAGGCTATGAAATATTTCACTTCGCTTTAGTGTCGAGGTAGAGCGCGGCGTTGAGTTCCGCCACCCAACATGCAATGCCTTCAGATTCTGCCTACCCTGCTGTGTGCGTGAAACACCGTGAAACTGTATATAACATGTAGTAAAAAGTTCACATACTCGTATGTATAAATATGTAATATTTGATTAACATCAACCATAGCTATTTTTAAAATATCAATTATTGAAGAGACCAAGCTCTGTGGTTAATTATGATTACAGTTGGTTTTCACTACACTTTATTAACACAAGTCCCGCCGCCGCTCGCCTCGCTTGTCGCACTCGCTGTAATTATCAAACAATAAACCAATAAATGAGGCCAATAATTCAGTAATTCTGCGATACACAGGGCATATTGTAGGTTCGATTTCCACTTGAGGAAATGATAAATATAATTTCATCCCATGGAACGGATGTATTAATATGAGGTTCCTAGGTTCCCTCGTTCTTCCCTGCTATGTGTAGGATACAGCGTGAAGCTAAAACATATATATAAAAATGAAGAATTGACATAAATTTTAAATTAGTCTTAACTATTAACGACAAAACTTTAATGAAACTTTAATCTCGATAGATTACATCAAACTAAAGGTTAATCCAAATAAGATGGTTCCAAAACAAAGGGTTTGTATTCACAATCTTTAAGTCCTTGATAAAGAAAGATGTAGGTTAAAGATCTATCGTCATCTTATCTAATCTACGCGCATCTGGAGAGCATTATTTAGACTGATACCAACAATACTTGCCACGTATTTGTGTATTTTATATAGCCTTTTATTTGATTTTATATTTAGATACTTGTTTTTTTTTAGAACATTTTTAAAGTGTTGTTCCACACTTAGGAAAGAAAAATACTTATTTAGAAAACGTATAAAAATTTGAACGCAGCAGGACTCGAACCCGCGCCTCCTGGAAACTGACCAGGCGCTCTGACCACTAAGCCATGCGTTCTCGCCAAGCTACGTCGAAATTTTTATACGCTTGTTACAACTTATTTATGTTGTTAGCATCTCTGTAGGGAGATTTTTACAAATTTCCGCTACCCAAAGATAATTACTAAGAATTATCGTTTGGCAAGAAAGAAACTATTTTTTAAATATTTTTAAAGTGTTATTCCACACTTAGGAAAGAAAAATACTTATTTAGAAAACGTATAAAAATTTGAACGCAGCGGGACTCGACCCAGCCCGGTGACGCTGTCAAGACCATCCCAGGTCAACAGCATTAAGTCCATTCGAAAAAAAAAAAAAAAAAAGCGGGACTCGAACCCGCGCCTCCTGGAAACCGACCAGGCGCTCTGACCACTAAGCCATGCGTTCTCGCCAAGCTACGTCGAAATATTTATACGCTTGTTACAACTTATTTATGTTGTTAGTTGTCTTGTTTTTTTTTCAACTTCACGCTGTATCCCGCTTATAAGCACAGTAAACAGAGGGAACGTAGTGTTAAGACACTCAGCTCCCCACTTTCCCATGATTTTTTGGCGGAACTCAACACCGCATAGAAATGAAAATATTATAACCCCACAATTCAAAAAAATAGACGATTGCCTGTCTACACTTTTATGTTTACCTCGTCGAAAATTGGGAGACTCTTAAACCCTTAAAAATGCTCGACGCTTGCTTTTTGATTATCGATGTTATTGTATATTATATGTAAGTACAAATATTATGAGTAGAAAAAACAGAACTAATAATTGCTTTCAAAAGCCACCGCAAGTCAATTATGAAAATTGATAAGAGGTTAAAGAATGTATTTTGTTCACGTATATTCACAACGAACGCTAAAAAGTACTAAACGCAAATGAGAGTGAGTAATTATTGCATCATTTCCCCGCTCTGGTACGTCAAGGCGTGGCGTTGAGTTCCGCTATCAAACACGCATTGTGTCGAATTTGGGTGGAAAACAGTACATTTAGAACTATACGATTATTAAAGATAATCAAAAGTAATATAATTTAGATTAGTTACTTTGTTAATTTAATAACTTTATCAACGTTATAGTGGTTTTGCGCCGTCAAGAGTGACGTGTCCCGCGGTACTGCGCGTGATAAAATTATTCGATTAAATATTGCGTTACGGTAACACGAAATTCAGAAAGTTTCTACTTTTAACTTAATAAATATATAACTAATGGTGATATGCACTCAAATCCCTCGAGGTAATTTTGCTGAAAAAAGAAAGAAAAAAAAAATACAGAATATAAAAAATAACTTTGAATATTAATTTTATTAATTTTAATTAAACTTCAGGCTATGTTTAAGGTATTGGATGTTGAGTGGAGGAATTCAACGCCACGCTTTGCCTTGATACCAGAGTAAGAAAATGTAAATATTAATTATTTAATTTCCCGATTAGGAATCGAATTTAAATCGTCTAATTCACAATCACACACTGTGCCACTGCACCACTACAGCCTCACAACTAAAATATTTAATGTAAATAAAAGATAGCCCAGATTTATTCTTCGCCATCCAGAGAACAATGTAGACTTCGGAACGTCCCAGTTTATTAGCATTGTTTTGGCAACCAGGTCGTATGAAGACTACCATCATTTAGGAATAGGTGCTCTAGAAGCGTAGGCAAAGGGACTCAAAAGCAAGGCAAATATTTTTTTAGAATACACTAAAACTTTTAATTACTTTGTAAACACGCCTTTGTAATATCAGCTTATTTCCCTTTGAAGCAAACTTCTTTAATTAATACTCGTATGTATGTAGATGTAAGACACAATATATGTAAATTGATTTTGTATGTTCTAATATGCTGAAATCTAAGAAAATTTGTTCCAAGTAGGCGCTCTGACTACTAAAGTATGGGTTAGTGGTCAGAGCACCTGGTCGGATTCCAGGAGACGCGGGTTTGAGTCCCGCTACGTTCAAAATTTTACGTTTTCTAAAAATATATGTTTTTAATCCAATTAAAATTACCCGATTGCTCTCTAACTATACTTCGTTCAGTATTCATAAAATTAGCTACTACTTTAATCGCGTAATCGCTCACGCTAATCTAAAGTAGTAAAACGCTTGTAAGTTGTCCTTAATTATTATTTACTTGGGGATTTCGAACTGACAATATGAAGTACAGCTTATGCCGATAGTACAGTGAAAATATGTAATAAAGTTGTTGTTATACTCCGACTAGATAAATTATTATATTTAAGCTTTTCTTGCTTTTTCGGTCTGTTAAGACAAAGCTTTATATCTTAAAATTTAACGAAAAATAAAGAGTGAATTATATTATATAGTTAGAAATCTAGTTAGAAATATATAAATGTAGATAGAGATAAATAAAGAGAGGACATTGCTGCTGTTATGGGTTTAAGATTAATTTGACTATATGTAGAGTACGTATTGCGCACAGTCGTATGGTTTCCCACTATGCCATAACGGCCTTAGTTAAAGCCAGTCTTTGGAAATAACACTCTCAACTTACAACTTTTATTACAATAAACATCAATTTAGCTCTTGAATCTTCAATGTAATTATAAATGTTTATATTATACATTACGTATAAAATAACATTTTCGCGACATAAACCGAATATATTTATTATTTACAACGTATAATAAGCTCTATACGAGTGAGGTTGAAGTTTAAAACAGTAATTAATAATGAAAAGTACGAAGTTACGAGAGACTCTCAAAATGTATTCGTTTGACAAGTTACGAGATCTGAAACATTGTAACTTTATTAATAAGGTGCGATGAAAGTTTAATCATAAACATTATGATTAATACTTACAAAGTAAAAAATTGGTTAATTCAGAAAACATCCTTTTTATAACGTATTTGGTCACTATAATTCACTAAAACTATACTTATTATATTATTATATTACACAATTATTATATATATTATATTATTCAATAAACATGCAACTAACAATTACGTATTGACGTGTACAATCCCGGTAGCAGCGTCACGTGCTGCTCTCTTCAAAGCTCTTCGCGGACTGAGCTTAAAGTATCCCGAACCGAGTCCGGCGCTTTACTTGTAACTTCCGACTTTTGAGTCGTCAAAGAAAACATAAGAGTCTTCAAGTCCATCTCAAAGTAACTATAGTTTGTTATTTCCCTGTTCGAAATTAATAATATCCCATTTTTTATTAGTTGAAAAGAGCCTTTTGCTCAGCTAGAAAACTTTTATTGGTTTCTCGATGACTTAACAGAATAGCGGTCAGTACTTTAGGTAATCCTTTTCCTTATAAAATAGAAAGAAAAAATAATTAAGTCACTGTACAGGTGTAGCATATCGTAGCAGCACGGACACGACTTCGCGTGCTTTACGTTATTGTTTGTATACATCATACATGTTTGTATTACATCAACGAAATTACAGAACGGAAAAACTTGAGCGGTGCGTACGCTGCCTAGATGTGTAAAGTTAAGCAGAAATTATGTATGACAGATCTCCTAAAGATAGCTAGCTCAAAGTAACCTTTTTATGTTTTTTTTACAAATTACAAAAAAAAAGATTTATTCTCGTAATGATTTTAAATAATGTAAAATTATTTACTAAATTAGATACGTTACCTTATGTATCAGAGATTTAATATACAGATAGGGCCATCATCGCCGCATTTTCGAGACAATCTATATATATAAAAGGACTTGTGCTGACTGACTGAGGTAAGACGCACGCAGAGCCGTAACCGCTGATGATAGAAACGTGAAATTTGGGTTATAGAGCCTAGAGGATATAGAGCCATCATCGCCACACTTTCGATATAATCTTTAAAAATTATTTATGTTTATATTGTCTCTTGTCAATATCAAAATAATATTAATAAAATTACCATACATTTTAAATAAAATTTATTCTATTTTGTAACTTATACCATCGTCATGAATTTAAAATAATATTCATAATATAACAGAACGACAAGTTTTGACTACACCACGATCGAGTAAGGTTAATTCACAAAATGTTTTCTGTTCCAAAATCCTAAACTTTTATTATTATGGTAATACAAGTTCTCATTTATACTTTGAATAATAGCTAAGTGTCGTGTGGTTCACGCTTTCCATAATTATAATCTATATTGTAATATAATCTAATAAGTTTTTGGCCTCGTTTCCAATTTTAATTTAGACAGAGGGTACCTGGGAACCTAAACTAGGGTAGTGGGTAGGTAGTGTGACACTTCATTCCGATTAAGACATTTCCGTTTCCCATTTTCTGCCCAATTGTGGTGGCATTGAATCGTTTTATCGCAAAATGTTTTAAATACAATAAACACCCTAAGTGGACTTTGAATCCGCGACCCTTAAGTGCAGATATATTTTTGTATTTTTTTTTTTTAAATGTATCCTATTTTTTTTACTAGAAAGTAAACTTGGCTATGAAATTTATGTTGATGAATGAAATAATCAATTCGCTATTTAGGTAAAAGAATGTTCCAAGGACATTAAAAAAAACTCTTCACCCACTTTGTAGTTTTTTCTATGGTAACTAAAATTTCTATGGTAACTTAGACATATATGTATAGCCTAGACTCGAGATCACATTATGGTTCAGTTGCCAAAAATAAATTTAAGTATCTTGGACATGTGTTGACACCCGGCCTTACGGACAATGCTGATATTGAAAGAGAACGGAGGGCGTTGTCAGTGAGGGTATGCTGGCTCGCAAGCTTGCACGCTGCTAGTTGTAGCTGCTAGTGTTAAAATTATATTGTTTAGAGCCTACTGTACAAGTTTTTATTTATCGAGTCTGTGGGCCAGGTATTCGCAAAAATCTTACAGCGCCCTCCTGGTTCAACACAATGACGCATTTAGAGTGCTGCTGGGGCTGCCTCGTTTCTGTAGCGCGTCGGAGATGTTCGCGACAGCGCGTGTTAACTGTTTTTTTGCGAGGCAGCACCAACAGCATCCTAAATATGATTTCTAATAAATTAGATTGTGTATACGTAACCCATTGTTGCGCCATTTCGAGTGGGATGGTGAAGCAACTTAAATACTAACATAGACTTTAATTTTTTTAATGTTATTAACAAAATGAGTCATAATTATGTTACTTGATATAAATGATAATAAATAAATACAATAAATAAGCACGATTGTTGATTTTTTAACTCCGTTGAAATGAGAATTGTGTTCAGGCGATAAAGTCGTTTTTGACTTCACCGACTAAACACAACAATCGACATTTTTTACGTAAGTTTAGTGTAGTGTCCAACTTCTCCTGGACTATTGAGCTGATATTTAGAACTTGAATTTTATCAGAGATTTAACAATTGTGCTAAATTTCATGAATATACACTGATTGGTTTAGGAGTTATAAAGAACTCAAAAGTGTAAAATAGTTCGTGTAAAATATGCATTACGCGCTTAAATTTCACCACTAAACAAACAAAAGTAGAGAGTGATATTTAGTTAAAATTAGATTAGCTAAGGAAAATAACTTTACAAAAAAAAACTTACACCTAAAAACTACTAACTAATAATAATAATCTTTGTATCACGATGTCAAGTACGTACTATATAGGTATATTATGCGGCAGAAAATCCGGATATATCCATTGCATATGCTGCCAGCTCATACAAAGTTTTTGGCTAATAGATCTCTCCACAAAGCTGGCTTTGAGTTTAAACACGCTTTGTTATATATGACGTGATGATTATAATTGATATAATTAAGTGGATTTATGATTTTTATTTAGCTTCACTTTGTATCTCGTATATAACAGAGCAGGCAATAGGAACATAATGTAAAGAAATTTTGTTTATAAATTTTCGCGTCATTTTTTAGACATTGTTTGTTTTGTGGCGAAACTCAACGCCGTGCTTTTGCGTCAGGAACCAGAGCGAAGGCAAGAAAATATTTATAAAAAAATCACTACCCCGATTGAGAATCGAACACACAACCGTCGAGTGAGAGCCCCACGCTTATACCCCTGCGCCTCATTGGCCCCAATTTTACTATTTGTAATGAATATTCGACTTATTTTAAAAGCTGTCGTGGCTTTTTACACAAACACTTTTAACAATTTTGTATAGTAACCCGTTTAGATACGCCCTTCACTGACACCTTTACTGTCATTTATGGCAGTAATTACTAACACGATTTGCTACGGCCGTTTGAAAATAATTGAACAATTTATATTTTACTATGTAAGAGGCGACTTTGGTATTTTAGGTTCTACCTACCCTGCTTTATGTGAGACACAGCGTACATCTATAGAAATAATAACACTACAATAGGAAAATAGTAATAACTCTACCGATAGATGTAACGTCAATACTAGTAGGTCAGAACTCATCAAGAATCAATCTCACCATTCATCTCCACCCAACTACATCTAATATAGAGATTGTAGGAAATGAAGTCGAGGTTTAAATAAATTTACTTCACATCAAAGTTTTTTCAATTCAATTTCAAAATAATGTACCTACGTATAATATTTGTATCTACATATCGTATCTTTAATACAGCGGAATAAGTAGAAGGAACTCAGTGTTAAAACACTCCGTTCTTTACTTTCCGCACAATTCAAGGCATTGGATCTTAAATAGCGGAACTCAACGCCGCGTTTTGTTAATCTGAGCGTTTCTGAATATAACGTACTTTTATGATATTCAAAGAGGTAAAGAAGCAACAATGAGGATTGGGGGCTTTATTTTGTATCTTTAGGGTAATTTTACGTACATTTCTTCAAAATGACATTACCCTCATCATAAGGCTATACAAACATTTCCTGATTCCAAAGAAAACACACGATAATTTGATTCCAAACTTAATAACCCAACAAGAAGAACAACAAGCGTATGAACGTATCACACTGTTAAGACAATTATAATTAAGACGTGTATATCGCGTTACCGCATAGTAATAAACAGTACGGGACATCTTGTCGTAAGGCTTATGAGCCTGCCTTTGTAGGTTATAAAGAAATTGCAAAGTTATTTGCTATTTAAATAGCAAATAACTTCGTAAAAATTAATATTTATATTTTTAAATGGTCGTTTATATATTTTTTCACAATATATAATATATATTAACATATATATTCAAAACCTAGTTATTAATCTTTTCCTTTAAAATAAAACCAGCTTTACGCTGTATCCCGCACGCAGCAGGATAGGCAGAGAGAACCTAGCATTGACAGCAACGGGGTCGCATTCCGCCGAAATGAGTAAAGTGGGTAGCGGAATATTTTACCTCTAGGCACCCTCTCCCTACCTTGATACTTGCGGGATACAGCGTGAAGCTAAAAAAACTGAAAAATATTCTCTACTATACTCATAGACCTCTTTGCCGTTCAGAGTCAATCATGTACATATATAACTTTTAAAAGCAGTAACTATTTACTAAAATTAAATTAAAAATTAAATTAAATTAAATTCACTAAATTTGTATCTAAATAAAACATACATTCATATAAAACGTAAATACATGAAACTTTTTAAATTATAACTCTTAGATTTGTCCTTTAAACTTTTTTCATTAAGATCGATAAAGTATAAAAACTTTGAAACTTACATATGTATCAAATGACAAACACCTTATAAGTTGCCCGTCACGTAGAGAGGTGTGAAAGGTAACATATCTCGCTATTAATATTCATTACCTGAGATGAGGGCGGCGAGTTGCTCTACTGTTCAGTAATTGTATCTCTGAAGTAGATAATTCAATAATTCTATAGAGAAATAACCCATGTTATTTATATAACGAGCTCGGAATGACGTTTTACACTATTGTAGAACTGAATAAATGTTATGAAGTGCTCTCTAAAGTGTGGAACACTCCACCTGCTTATTTGCTGGAATCGCTCTCGCGCTGCATTTGTAAACGGCGTTTTAATTACTGAATTTACTAGGCTGTTAGTAAGTAGCTCAATTTATATTTTTAGGGTTCCGTACGTAAGAAGGAAAAGCAGTTCTCTGATAGGAAGAGTATCTATTTCGTAAGAATAAGTAAGAATTTACATTATAAATCGAGGAAAAAAAATTCTAAGAAATAGAAAAATGTCATTATAACATTATTTAAATTTTAAAGGTATCGAAGTAACGAAAATGTTTTAAATTATAATACGTAAATAACCATGTCTGTTTCAATCCTTTGGTTCATAAAAATCTCATTGAAAGATATTCTGAAGGGCAATTTGTAAGCATATATAATATAAAATAAAATAAATAAATAAATCAGCTTCACGCTATATCCCGCACACAGCAGGATAGGCAGATGGAACCTAGTGTTAAGACACTCCAGTAGTATGGATTCGTTGGTTCTGGCGCAAGCGCCAGAACCAACGAATGCCAGTGTGCCAGACCCCGCGAGTCGATGCGTCGGAACTAAAAAAAAAAAAAAAAAAAAAAAAAAAAAAAAAAAAAAAAAAAAAAAAAAAATGTTTAGCCCCCCATTTGAATCGATTGCGCTGGGTCCCAGAGCTCTATCTCTAACCATTCCAAAGATAGCTTTTCGATTAATTAAATCCCACTAGTCGCTTATTAGTCACCCTCATTAAGCTCACGCACAGCCTAATCACTCACTTCCCCGAATTGCTAACGAAGAACCTACGTCACAGTGCAGTGTTGCTGTCTCTTTCTTGCATTACTCATCACCTAACGACGTCACAGTGCCTGTCTCTTTGTCGCTATGTTAAAAAATAAATACTTGCAATTTCTCTCATTTTAATGTGAAACAATATTTTGTTTATTAAAAACTTCCCATTTCATATATATATATTTTTATGAAATCTAAATAGTTCTATTGTGTTTTTTATTATACAATGTTTGAAATAATGGCGCGCCGGTGAAACAATATTTTGTTTATTCAATAGGTCTCGATTTGATATATATTTTTTTATTTAGTTTTTAGTTGTTATTGTGAAATTTTAAACCTGTTCAAACTTCTAACAGATTTTGTCATTATTACTAATGGCATTGTTTCTTTATTACTCATAAGTCATAAGCATTAGTTTGAATATTATCGTTATCATTTGCGGTAGTTTAATAGGTTTGTTCATTTACATTGTATAAGTTAGTATAAAACGACTGTGTATCTTTTTTGGATTCATCACTAAGTTGTTCAGTGTCTTCTTGTTAAGAACTGCTGTGCGAGTGTTGTCTAGTAAGTGCTAACCACATGGAAACCATTATGGATGTGAGTATTACTTTTTATTCATGTTATTTTGTATTTTACTGTGATTATTTACAACGTGTGTTTTTTACCACTCTCTAACGTTTTTTAGATAGCATAGAAATTTATTTTATTTTTATACTCATTTTCCTTTGTATTCATTGTTGTAGCTTACGCGCTGCGTGGATGGGAATAATGCAGAATACGAAGAAAACACGTATAAACAATATTACTTCTCAACATCTGACGATGAACCTACCTCGCCATACCCTATCAAGATACGAGAGAGATCAAAGAGCAGTGACTCTCTAAACGAGTTCTTTCAAGAACCTCCGAAGATAAAAAAGACAAAACTACATTCTTCATCGGTGGGGCGAGCGACGAACGATGGTACCTCATATCTTACTACCAACGAAGATGACAGATCCAATGCAACACATCTCATAAAAATTGAGATATTTGAACTGAAAAAACTGGTTGATATACCACCGGAGGAGCATTGGAAATATGCAGATGTGAGAGTCAAATATTATAACAAGAAAAATAGCAAAAATAGCCACCACCAAATTACACGAAAGTTGGTACATAGTATCACCAAAGAAATTTCTAGTGCACCAAACCTAAAAAAATATCACTTTAAAAAAAAGACTAAATAAATTATTATACTAAAATTTTACTTTGTTTTATTTTCATTTTAAAGGCATTTTAATAAAACCAAATAATATTTTTTACATTAGCATTTATTACATAATAAATAATGTTTCATACATATTTTTTTACATAATGCTATCCTTATTTAAAATATTATAAAAGATTTGAACATATCGTTTAATAGAAGATCATTATTATTATTTGTATCTTGATTAAACATTTCAACAAAGTTAGTGAGAGACATACCTCTACGCTTAAGATATATATATACAAGACAGTATTCACCACAAAAAGAAGAAAAAACATTTTGAATTATCTTATTGCTATATATCCATCTACTTGTATTTCGCTTTAAAAATGATAAATGATAACTATTTGGTTTTCGACCAAAAGTATCGAAATATTCTCCAATTCCATTTGTACCTATGTAAATTGCTATCCAATGTGAGTCTGGTTTTGTATCAGGATCTAAATTACTGATCAAATAAACAGGAGTTGACATATGAACCGGCAATCGATTAGCAGCAAAAACATTTGACGTTAAGGTGGGATGTATTGCTTTTAAACATTTACTTATCTCTAAAGTATTCATGATATTTACGTTTATTAAATAGGTCTCGATTTGATATATATTTTTTTATTTATTTTTTAGTCGTTATTGTGAAATTTTAAACCTGTTCAAACTTCTAACAGATTTTGTCATTATTACTAATGGCATTGTTTCTTTATTACTCATAAGTCATAAGCATTAGTTTGAATATTATCGTTATCATTTGCGGTAGTTTAATAGGTTTGTTCATTTATAAAGAATCTATAAAAGCCAAAAACGTTTCTAACATACTCACTTTTAAACCGTCTTGCGGTACATTAATTCGTGTTGAGTTAAATAGTAGTTGAAAATGTCGAACTGTGATCATGTTACTAGTGTGTTTTTTACTAAAGAACAGGAGATTGAAAGTAATTGCTGGACTGACAAGGAATTGGATGAAATTTGCGAGATTGTTGAATCAGCAGAATGTGCTATGGAAGTTTTCAACGATAAATTCACAAGTATTGAGTCAAAGACTTTTGATTCACAATTTGATGAAGCTTTGTTCAACATAAGTGAAAGTGTGGAAAAGCAGTAAGTAATAATGATTATTAATGTTTTTTTTTTTTTATTTATTTATTTCTTCTTTTTCCTGTTTAAATTTATGAGATATTGAATTTAAAACTTATTTTTTCTTTGTTAACCAGCTTACAAGTTGGCAGAGGCTTGAAACGCGTAGCTCAAGATAACAATAAAAAAGTTGTGAAAATGAGACGTCCAAGCGAACCTTCAACTTCGAGGGATTCAGAATCATCAGTTCAACCATTAAACATTGACATGATCAAGTGTGAGGTATGCAAAATACTTGTTAAAAGGAGATATTTAGCAAATCATTACCGAAGCAATACTCATAAAAATAATGCATTACGCATTCATCACTGTTTTCCTAATGTAACATTAATCGAAAAAGCATTTGGAAAACGTGTTTATACTTACAGAATAACTCCACTCTCCGTTAGTGATGAGCTTTTAGATTTTAATTTGTTTTTAAATTCCGTCAGAGATACTCTTTTTACTTTAGTTAGTGAGAGTATAGTAGCTTTGAAAACCTTTAAAGTTAATTTTATACTCCAAGCTAATTTTATTCAACAATGTAAAGAATTGACAAATACTTTTGATTTTCAAACTCCGAATGTCGTCATTAACGAATCTGTTAATCTAAATGAATTTCTCGATTCTTTAAATGAAACATTTGCAAACAAAATAACTGAATTTGAAAAGAAAGACAGCGGTTGGTCTATTCAGAAAATATTAAGTTTGGATATGAATGTGAATAAATTTAATCCACTTCGCGGATCTTCATACATTGATTTGCCTCACGACATACGAAACAAAAAGGCAGTAATAAATGTAAAAAATAGCGATGTTCAGTGCTTTAAGTGGGCTTTACTCTCAGCATTGTACCCAGCAAATAAAAGTTCAGATCGAGTCTCTTCATATTCAAAATATGAAAACAAGTTAAATTTTGTTGGTGTTCCTTTTCCTGTGAAGTTAACAGACATTCATAAAATCGAAAAGTTGAATAATTTGAGTGTTAACGTTTATGGACTGGAATACAATGGTTTGAGTAAGTCTAACTCTGTGGTTGGTCCATTATATTTTACAAAGTGTCTCAAACCTATTCATATTAATTTACTTTACATAACAAGTGGAAGTAATGGCCATTATTGCTATATAAAAAACTTATCTCGTTTAGTGAGTCATCAGGTTACATCAAGAAATAATGCCATTTACATTTGTGACGGCTGCCTTATTTATTTTAACAGTCAGGAAGCTCTCGATAGACATAGATTGAATGATTGCACACATGTCAGAACCGATCTTCCAAATAAAAATATAAGTAAAAAAAACTGGCGTGGTGAAAATGTACCAAGTGATAAAATAAAATTCGAAGGTTATGAAAAGAAAAAGAGAGTACCCTTTGTGATTTACGCAGATTTTGAATCTTTTCTCAATCCAATCGATTCATGTTCCAATGATCCTTTTAAATCTTTCACTACCAACGTTCAAAGACATGATGAGTACAGCTTTGGTTATTACGTCAAATGTTCATATGATAATAAGCTTTCTAAATATGTTACTTATACCGGCGAAAATTGTGCTAACGTATTTTTGACAAGTTTACGTAAAGATATAGAAATTATTTGTAGAGCTAATTCGTTTCAAAAATGTCCTCTTCCTCTATCAGAAATAGACAACAAAACAATACAAGAAGCTTCTATATGTTACATATGTGAGAGTGAATTAAAGGATGAACGATATATCGATCACGACTGGCATTTAGGTACTTTTATAGGTGTATGCCATGAGAATTGTAGCAAAAAAATTCATAACACCTCATTTATTCCTATAATATTACATAATCTGAGCAATTACGATGCTCATTTTATTGTACATGCATTAAATTTTGTCGAAGGTGAGGTACAAATCATTCCACAAAATAAAGAAAAGTATATTTCCTTCTCAAAAATTCTGAATGTAAATGGTAAAAAGGTTAGTTTGAGGTTTATTGACTCTTTTAAATTTTTATCGAGTAGTTTAGATTCACTAGCTAAGAATCTTAATGACGATGAGTTCCGAGAAACGAAAAAACAATATCCCTCCGATAAAGACTTTCAGTTGTTAAAGCGGAAAGGTGTTTATCCATATGAACATATGACTTCGTTCAAATCATTAGAATTATCATCTTTGCCATCAATTGAGTGTTTCGCTAGTACATTGACTGGTGAAAGCATTTCAGTTGATGATTATAATCATGCTCAAAAAGTATGGTCTCATTTCCACTGTCAAAATATGGCTGACTATTCTAATCTTTATTTAAAAACTGATGTAATACTTTTATGTGATATTTTCGAAAATTTTAGAAATGTTTGCATGAAGACTTACGATTTAGATCCTGCTCATTACTATACCGCTCCAGGGTTAAGTTGGGATGCTATGTTAAAATATACCAAAGTTGAGCTAGAATTATTAACAGATTTTGATAAAATTGCTTTTGTCAAATCCAGTATTAGAGGAGGCATATCGCAATGCAGTAATCGCTATGCAAAAGCAAATAATCCACACATGAAAACTTTTGATAGTAATGATCTTATTTCATATTTAATTTATCTTGATGCAAACAATTTATATGGGTGGGCTATGTCTCAATATTTGCCTTTGTCTAATTTTGAATGGGAAGATCCTTATGTAAATTATAATGTACCAATCACCTCTGATATTGGATATATTTTAGAAGTAGATCTAGAATACCCCGATAGCTTACATGATGCTCATTCCGACTTTCCATTGTGTCCAGAAAATATTTGTGTAGGTAATTCGAAAGAATCTAAATTAGTTACTAATTTATATAACAAAAAAAAATATGTTATACATTATAGAAATCTTTTGCAATGTGAGAAATATGGTTTGCGAGTACAAAAAGTTCATAGAGTATTAAAATTCAAGCAAAAACCTTGGTTAAAAAAATATATTGAATTAAACACCCAATTACGAACTTTAGCAACATCCGACTTTGAAAAAGATTTTTATAAGCTGATGAATAATTCTGTATTTGGAAAGACAATGGAAAATATCGAAAAAAGAGTAAACGTAAAGTTATTAACACATTGGAAAAATCATGGAAAAATCAAAGGTGTTCAGAGTCTCATTGCTCGCCCCGAATTCCACAGTCTTTCCATTTTTTCTGAAAATTTGGTCGCAGTCCAACTTCGCAAAACTAAATTGTTTTATAATAAGCCCATATATTTAGGTTTTAGCATATTAGAGATATCCAAGACTTTAATGTATGACTTTCACTATCAGTACATGAAAAATAAATTTACCAACATAAAATTGTTATATACTGATACTGATAGTCTGATATACCAAATATTTTGCGATGATTTTTACAAAGAAATTAAGGGAGATTTAAATTCATATTTCGATACTTCTGATTATCCTCCAAATAATCAGTTTCACTTTCCTCAAGTAAATAAAAAGAAATTAGGATTTTTTAAAGACGAGAACAACGGTAAAATTCTTACTGAATTTGTTGGATTGCGATCAAAAATGTATGCAATGAGTGTTGAAGATCGTACTATCACCAAAGCTAAAGGGGTTAATAGAAGTGTAACCAAGAAACTAAATGTTAGTGACTATAAATCATGTTTATTTAATAAAAAAATACAACTCGCTGAAATGTATAGATTTAGAAGCATCAAACATATTATATTTACACAAAAAAATAATAAAATTTGTTTGTCATACAACGACACCAAGCGACATATTTTGCTTAACTCAATGGATACATTAGCTTGGGGTCATTATAAGTTAAGATAGTATTAAGATATCATTTTTATTGTATTAGTTAAGAAAATATAATAAAATGTTATGTATTTTTTTATATGTACATATTTAGTTTTACCTTTTAACTGAATAGACGTATCCTACTACATTTAACATGTTTCATTTTGAACACCCTTTCACTGCTATTATAGCGGGTCCTAGTGGCTGCGGAAAATCAAAGTTCGTATGTGATTTTTTGAAAAACATAAATCATGTTTGTAATCAAGAATTTAACACTATCTTATGGTGTTACGATGAAATGCAACCATTATACAATTTAAATGGAGTTAATTACTATCAAGGAATTCCTGACTTGAACATGTTTGATGGGAAGTATCCTCAATTGATTATAATCGACGACCTTATGAGAGAATCTGATGGGCGCATAGTTGATATTTTTACTAAAGGGAGTCATCATAGAAACTTGAGTGTATTCTATATAACGCAAAACTTGTTTCATCAAGGGAAAGGACAACGTGATATATCGTTAAATTCTAGCTACATCATTTACTTTAAAAATCCTAGAGACAAAACTCAAATACGTTTTCTTGCTCGTCAAATAGTACCTGAGAATCCTAAATATGTTGAAGAAGCATACAAAGATGCCACTAGTAAACCACATGGATACTTAATGATAGATTTAAAACAAAATACAGATGATATTTACCGAATGAAAACTAACATATTTCCTGATGAATATACTATTTGTTACATTCCTAAGAAGGGATATAAATACAATAACTCTAAAGACAATTCCATCATTATTAAACAATGACGCATAGAGTAAAGGCACATAAAGAGTTTTTAAGAGCGTTACATTGCTTAAAACCAAAATATAGAAAAGTTTTACTTGGCGCTTGTAATAAAGAAGAAATCGATTGTATTTGTGAGTGCATATACAATGTTTTGAAAGGGAAAATTCCACTGCAAGACGAACACAAAAATAAATTAGATAAGTATAAGAATGTTTTAAGAAAGCTTGTTTCAAAGACAAAGAACAAAGCTAGAAAAAATATTATAATACAAAAAGGTGGAACTTTCTTACCAATTATCTTGAGTACAGTTTTGGGTGCACTATTTAATTCATTGATTTAGAATAAAAATGGAGAACGCAAAGAAAATGATATTAATTGAACCTGAAGCAATAGAGAGACTTAAGAAAGATAATGCTAATACTACCGTTAACAATTTATCACAACTTGATGAAGAAATGAGTAAAGTTTTAAAAACTAAATTAGACGACAGAGAGAAATGGTCACTTTATCAACAAACTCTTCAGAGATATTTGTATTTTATTGCTAAAGATCGAAAACCAATAGAAATACCCTTAGTAAATTTTGGTGAGTCGGGAAATTATATAAAAGAAGATGTAACAACAAAGAAAACTGCAGACATTAAAGAAGAGCCTATGAAAACACACGAAAGACCGATTAATGAGAATATTCCACACAAAAGTAATGACTATTACACTAAATCTCAACTGCTTCAACTCATACCAAAGACATATAAAATAAAAGGTGAGCTGTTAATTGATATTTTATTGAAAAATAAAAATAAGATTAATTGGAACGATGACGGTACAATTTTTATAGACAACAAGAAAGTTTATAAAAGTAATATTGTTGACTTAATCAATGATGTTGTAAGACCACTCAAAAACAGTTCGCCACATGGTTGGGTAGAATTTTCGCAAGTTTTGAAGGATTTAAAAGTACCATTGAGTTATATAGGAAATCCAAAACGAGCGACTTTCATAAATGTCATGTCAAAGACACCTGATTTTGGGAAAACATCACAAGCTGTGACAGAATCTTCAAGCACCGCAAATCAATTAACTCCCCAAACATATCCAAAATCGAACGAAGAAAAAGTAAAACGAAAAATTGCTTGGGAAAGATGGACCCCTTATTAGAAATCAAAAATATTTATTATGATGTTTCTAATCCTGCTGGTTATAGTAGTTTAAATAAATTATCTGAAGCAATGAAAAGTAAAATGACTAAAGAAGATACAAAAAAATGGTTGGAGTCTCAAGAAACTTATACCCTACATAAACCTGTTCAACGACGATTTTCGAGAAATAAATATGTTTTATCTAATATTAGCGATCTTTGGCAAGCTGATTTAAGTGACATGAGAAATTACAGTGAATGTAATGATGGAAATAAATATATTTTATGTGTTATCGATGTTTTTAGTAAATACGCATTTGCTAGACCTTTGCAAAAAAAGAACTCTGAATCTATAAAAAAATGTTTTTCAAGTATATTTTTAGAAGCTAACACTATTCCCAGACACTTACAATCTGATAAAGGTACTGAATTTATATCGAAAGATGTACAACAGTTTTTAAAAATGCGAAATATTAATTACTATACGACGAACAATCCTGATATCAAAGCCAGTATTGTTGAGAGATTTCAGAGAACATTGAAAATGAAAATGTGGCGATATTTTACACATAAAAATACTTATCGATATGTTGACATTTTACAAGATTTGCTTTATTCATATAACCATAGCATTCATCGAAGTATTAAGATGCGTCCTTGTGATGTTAATCAAAATAATATAATGACAGTTTGGCGTAATTTGTATGGTAACACAAATAGTCAGTATAAAACCATTCCTAAATTTCAAATTGGTGATCATGTTAGAATAACAAAATATAAACACATATTTCAAAAAGGATATGAAACAAATTGGAGTGATGAAATATTTATAATTACATCAGTCATAGAGAGATCACCGTGGTTAGTGTATACTTTAAAAGATTTAAAAGATGAACCTATAATAGGAACATTCTATGAAAAAGAGTTACAAAAAGTAACATATGATCCCACTACAAAACACAAAATAGATAAAATTATACGTACTCGGTATTCAGGTCTCACAAAGGAGTTGTTCGTGAAGTGGAAAGGTTATCCGAATAAATTTAACAGTTGGATATTAGCATCGAGCTTAGAGTCATGAATAACGAAGATTTTTATTTAACGCTACTTAGTAACAGCTCATTTTTATACTTTCCTGATAATAAGACAACACACTTTTCAACAAAACTTCCAAAATCTATCAAACTAGAAGGAGAATGGTCGGTAGGAATTGTTGAATTTCAGTATCCATGTACTATGTTTACTGTTCAAAGTAAACAAAATATAATGTACATAAGTAAAAAAGCGCAGGTTCCCAATGAAGCTGAACCACAGATTGTTACTTATAAAAATCATATCCCAGCATCTAGTTATGAAAATATAGATGATGTTCTATCAGCACTGAATTCTAGAGAATCATTTAAACTACGCTACGATAAAATTTCAAAATACATCACTTTAACCGGAAATATCGATGACCTCATTTCTCTTAAGTTTTCTTCAAAATTAAGTCTTCAGCTTGGTTTTGATCCTAATACTGATGTAAGAACTAAAACTACAGGTAAATTTCCAGCTAACCTTTACTTAGGTTTACCATCACAACTATTAATTTACTGTGATATCGTAGAACCTCAAATAGTGGGAGACGTAATGTGTTCATTGTTACGGATTATTTCCTTGGATCCAGTTAAATATGCATATGGATCGAACAAAATGCACGTTTTTTCGCCACCGCACTATATTCCAGTAATGCGTAGAGAGTTTGATACAATTGAAATAGATATAAGGTCTAACACCGGAGAAAATATACCATTTGAATTTGGAACGAGCTGTGTTAAGTTACATTTCAAACGCAACTAATTTAAATAAAATGATGTATGAGAAACGTAGTGATAATATTTGTCCATATCAACAATATTACATGCATCAAGCTGGAACTGGAATTGGGGTTATCTATAAAGGTACAACACATCAGCGTGGTCATGGTATTGGAAGTTTTTTGGGTGGATTGTTTAGATCAATTCTACCTCTATTGTCAAATGGAACAAGAGTGGTTGCAAAAGAGGCATTGAATGCTGGTGTAGGACTTTTATCAGACATGGTACAGGCAAAACCATTAAATGAATCAGTGCAAGAACGTTTTAAGAAAGCTACTTCAAATTTAAAAAGAAAAGCTGATGATAAAATAGATCGAGTGATGACAGGATCAGGTAACAAAAACAGTAGACGTCGCCTACAAAGTCTCATTCAGTCGGAGAATCTAAAAGGAAGAACATTAAAAAGAGCTAAAAGAAATTTTAAATTAAATTACAACGATATATTTTCAACAAATAAAAATAATGTCGTTTTTACATAATCATTCTTGTGAATGTGCCAAATCCGAACTGGATTTATTCGCTTTACCATCAACTCAAACAAGCATAGAAAATGGACAATGGATTCACTACAAACCAATTTCATCACTCAGCGACGATGGACCATTAGAATTTCAAATTCCTGGATCTGGTGATGATTACATTGATTTGTCACATACATTAATTCATGTCAAAGCAAAAATAGTAAATCAAGATTTAACACCTCTTGAGGATACAACTGTTGTAGCTCCAGTCAATTATTGGCTTCACTCTCTTTTTAGTCAATTAGATGTCTATTTAAATCAAAAACTTATGTCTCCACCAAATAATACATATGGATATCGTGCTTACATAGAAACTCTATTAAATTATGCTCCACATGCGAAACAATCACATCTTACATGTGGATTGTGGTACGAAGACACTGCTGGGAAAATGAACAATACTGATGAAGCAAATAAAGGATTCACAGAAAGACAAAAATATGTAAAGGAAAGTAAAGAAGTGGAAATGATTGGACATTTACATGGAGATATTTTTAATCAAGAAAAGTTTTTGATAAACGGTGTTGAAATGTGTGTAAAACTAGTTAGATCAAGAGATTCTTTTAACCTCATGGCTTCAACAAATGATATAAAAGTAAAAGTATCAATCACTGATGCTACTCTTATGATTCGTAAAGCTCGAATAAATCCGAGTGTACTGCTTGCTCATCAAAAAGTTTTAGCATCTACAACTGCAAAATATCCAATCACAAGAGCTGAAGTAAAAGTCTTAACAATTCCATCTGGTGTTCAGGGTAAAACACTTGACAATGTTTTCCTTGGACAGATACCTAAACGGTGTATTATTGGATTTGTTAATAACACAGCTTTTAACGGTAGTTATACCAAAAACCCATACGATTTTGATAACTTTGGTATTAATACGTTTAGTTTATATATCGATGGTATGCAAATACCATCAAAAACTTTACAACCAGCGTTTAGTAATGGAGTTCATACTCTTATGTATCATACACTATTTACGGGAACTGGTATTCACTTCTTGAATGAGGGTAATGGCATCAACAGAGATAGATATCCAAAAGGATATTGTCTGATGGCTTTTGATCTAACTCCTGATTTAGCTGCAAACACCTCTTCACATTGGAATTTAATCAAACATGGGAGTGTTAGGTTAGAAGTAAGGTTTGAAAATGCTCTCACTCAAACAATAAATTGTATTGTTTATGCTGAGTTTGATAATTTAATTGAAATAGACAAGAACAGAAACGTTAGTGTAGATTTTAGTAGTTAATAGATTGTAGGTCTTCTTATAAAATAACATTCTCCATTTCATATGTTATATATATTTGATAACTTTTGTGTGCTGTAGACGTAAATATCATGAATACTTTAGAGATAAGTAAATGTTTAAAAGCAATACATCCCACCTTAACGTCAAATGTTTTTGCTGCTAATCGATTGCCGGTTCATATGTCAACTCCTGTTTATTTGATCAGTAATTTAGATCCTGATACAAAACCAGGCTCACATTGGATAGCAATTTACATAGGTACAAATGGAATTGGAGAATATTTCGATACTTTTGGTCGAAAACCAAATAGTTATCATTTATCATTTTTAAAGCGAAATACAAGTAGATGGATATATAGCAATAAGATAATTCAAAATGTTTTTTCTTCTTTTTGTGGTGAATACTGTCTTGTATATATATATCTTAAGCGTAGAGGTATGTCTCTCACTAACTTTGTTGAAATGTTTAATCAAGATACAAATAATAATAATGATCTTCTATTAAACGATATGTTCAAATCTTTTATAATATTTTAAATAAGGATAGCATTATGTAAAAAAATATGTATGAAACATTATTTATTATGTAATAAATGCTAATGTAAAAAATATTATTTGGTTTTATTAAAATGCCTTTAAAATGAAAATAAAACAAAGTAAAATTTTAGTATAATAATTTATTTAGTCTTTTTTTTAAAGTGATATTTTTTTAGGTTTGGTGCACTAGAAATTTCTTTGGTGATACTATGTACCAACTTTCGTGTAATTTGGTGGTGGCTATTTTTGCTATTTTTCTTGTTATAATATTTGACTCTCACATCTGCATATTTCCAATGCTCCTCCGGTGGTATATCAACCAGTTTTTTCAGTTCAAATATCTCAATTTTTATGAGATGTGTTGCATTGAATCTGTCATCTTCGTTGGTAGTAAGATATGAGGTACCATCGTTCGTCGCTCGCCCCACCGATGAAGAATGTAGTTTTGTCTTTTTTATCTTCGGAGGTTCTTGAAAGAACTCGTTTAGAGAGTCACTGCTCTTTGATCTCTCTCGTATCTTGATAGGGTATGGCGAGGTAGGTTCATCGTCAGATGTTGAGAAGTAATATTGTTTATACGTGTTTTCTTCGTATTCTGCATTATTCCCATCCACGCAGCGCGTAAGCTACAACAATGAATACAAAGGAAAATGAGTATAAAAATAAAATAAATTTCTATGCTATCTAAAAAACGTTAGAGAGTGGTAAAAAACACACGTTGTAAATAATCACAGTAAAATACAAAATAACATGAATAAAAAGTAATACTCACATCCATAATGGTTTCCATGTGGTTAGCACTTACTAGACAACACTCGCACAGCAGTTCTTAACAAGAAGACACTGAACAACTTAGTGATGAATCCAAAAAAGATACACAGTCGTTTTATACTAACTTATACAATGTAAATGAACAAACCTATTAAACTACCGCAAATGATAACGATAATATTCAAACTAATGCTTATGACTTATGAGTAATAAAGAAACAATGCCATTAGTAATAATGACAAAATCTGTTAGAAGTTTGAACAGGTTTAAAATTTCACAATAACAACTAAAAACTAAATAAAAAAATATATATCAAATCGAGACCTATTGAATAAACAAAATATTGTTTCACCGGCGCGCCATTATTTCAAACATTGTATAATAAAAAATACAATAGAACTATTTAGATTTCATAAAAATATATATATTAAATGGGAAGTTTTTAATAAACAAAATATTGTTTCACATTAAAATGAGAGAAATTGCAAGTATTTATTTTTTAACATAGCGACAAAGAGACAGGCACTGTGACGTCGTTAGGTGATGAGTAATGCAAGAAAGAGACAGCAACACTGCACTGTGACGTAGGTTCTTCGTTAGCAATTCGGGGAAGTGAGTGATTAGGCTGTGCGTGAGCTTAATGAGGGTGACTAATAAGCGACTAGTGGGATTTAATTAATCGAAAAGCTATCTTTGGAATGGTTAGAGATAGAGCTCTGGGACCCAGCGCAATCGATTCAAATGGGGGGCTAAACCTTTTTTTTTTTTTTTTTTTTTTTTTAGTTCCGACGCATCGACTCGCGGGGTCTGGCACACTGGCATTCGTTGGTTCTGGCGCTTGCGCCAGAACCAACGAATCCATACTACTCACTCCGTTTCCCACTTTCTGCCGAATTCTGGAGGCATTGCGTGTTGATTGGCAGAACTCACGCCGCGCTTTGCCTCGACACCAGAGCGAAGAAATGGAAATATAAATTTAAGTAAATATTTCATCTCCTCGAGTGGGAATCGAACCCACAACCAGTCGGTTTTACAGTCACACTTTGTGCCGCTGCGCCACGACTGACCTCAATATATAATATAATTTTGTATAATAAAATTTAATAGTGTACTTGTTATATCGGAACCAGACTACTACCAGAACCAGATTTCTTTTATTTTAAAATATCTTTCGCATATTACAAGACCAACAGAATAAACAAGCAAGACAAACATAATATTAAATAAACACGCTTTAGATTACAATCACACATCTTACGAATATACAAGAGAATACAGATTTAATTTCACAAGAATATATACCCGCATATCTACAACTACTGTAATAAAGCCAGCTTAACATTTGAGACTTTTCGTCTCTCGCACAAAACAACCTGAATCTTTATAATATTTCACTTTAAGCCTGAGACTGATACGTTGCGGAAAAATAAAAGACATTGTAAAAAATAACGGTAGCTCCGTTATTGTTTTGCAGTTCAGTTATTCCTCGCTTGCAGTAGATTATGTAAAGAGAAGCTAGTGTGAAGGCACTCCGTTCCTTACTTTCCACCTGAATTCTAGATATTCGAGATATTTCAGGAGTGTTCACGTAACTTTATGCTGTGCATTGTATCAAATCTAAATATAATCAATCCCAGAATGAGTACTTTGCCAAGATGGTCGTTAATGTTGATGAACGGAACTGATGATGTCAGTTATTTGATAAGTTTTTTTTATACTTAAAGTAACGAACGATATAACTGACTGCACAGTTACTCATTTAGTAGTAGTTGTTTTTTATCTGCTATCGTCATGCATATATTGCAGGCAGAATCTAGATAGTCATACAAAAAGCAGCGTAGAATAATGTGAAAATGAATAATTATCTTATAATTATTTTATAGCTTCACGATGCACCTCGCATATAGCAGGAGAGGTACAGCTAACCTTGAAACCTACGTTCAGTAATTGAGACAATTCCGTTCCCTATGGCCTAATTACCTATGGCTAGTATTTCGGTTGTAAGGAATGTACTGAATACTCTTATAAATATAGTAAAATATAACTTCACTTAAGATATAAAATAAAACACAGTTAAATTCAAAATAAAATCTGAAAGCAAACACAATATATAACACATAACATAACAAAGAGCCACTAAAGATATAAAAATATAATAAATTAAAATTAACACACTTTTCAACTCGTTACATATCTCTGAATTGCGCAAATTAGTTACAGAATAAAAGATATAAACGAGAAATGTCGGCCATTATCTCGGCTTGTGGTTCTAATATCGTTACTTGACGTTAAACGTACGGACAAAATGTTCTGTTTATCGAATTAGGGGCACAGCGTGACTCTGTTAACGCAATAGAGTTATGCCCCACTCAGTGGTTTTTATTATTTATATTTATTTGTTGGTCCTTACTTCCTAAGTAGCAAGTCCATACAAAGTGCAAGAGACCTACTCTTGCACTTTGTATGGACTTGTAATAAAATTACGACATATTTTATTTCATTTCATTTGTAATAGAATATTATGGCCATTATGCATAAAGCAAAAATATAAGTATAGTTAAAATATAACACTTCGTATTATATGTCAATGAGAAGGACAATTTAAGAACGACAAACTTAAGTTTGCAGACGTATGCACTAATTTTGTATAAAATGAATTACAATTATAACATTGTATTTTCACTTGGAAGAGTGGGGAACGATGAGTCTTAACACTAAGTTCCCTCTGCCTACTCTGCTGTGTGCGTGAAGCTGATTTTTATTTATTTTCACTTGGATTTGTACTCCAAGTGTTTGTAATATTTATAGACTCATTAATGTATAGAATGGGGCGCGAGATCTTTCAACCCGCGTCCATTGTCACCCTCACTACGGCTCGCAGCGTGACAGAGTTACTAGCTGATTGACAGACGCTAATAAAAATGACGGTTCAAGTAAAAATTGGCTTCTTTAATAGGTATATATTTTTTGGTTGTTTTTCGAAGAGGGATATTTTGTTGTACGTATATTTAGAGATGTTTTTGTATTTCATAAATTCTTTATTAAAAATGATAAAACACAGTATGTTTGAATCTTCTCGGCTCACTTATAATGAAATATTCTTTCTCTTATCGTGATGTAAAGTACTCTTGTCTTCACTGTTATTCATTCTTTTGTTGCTTATTGCCACACCAGAAAGCTCTAGAATTTAGATTAATCAATATGTTCATGTTTATAGATTTATTATTACTTTTTTTAGCTTTACGTGTTATCCCACATTGTGCAGTGTAGGCAGGGGGAGCCTAGTGTTAAGAAACTCTGCTCCCCAGTTTCCCCTAATTTTCATTTTCTTCCCGTAAAGCTCAAAACAAAATGTTATCCTAATAAACGTTACACATTTTGTACCATTCAAAACAGTTCTGTAAGTAATGGTCAGTGGAGGACGACGTCCCGTCAGAAGTATTTGGGTACGGAAGCCTAAAAAGACAAGAATATTTGCAACATTTTTATATTCATACCTTGGTTGATTTCGGCAACCTCATCTTGTTACCAGAAATCTTTGCCAATTTACTGCGAAACCACTCATAAAGAAAATATGTTCTTTTAAGATGTATTATGATCCATAAAAATAATAATATCGCGGCAAAGAAAACTAGACGAACGAGGTGTCTTAATATTAGGTTCCCTCCGTCCAAATTTTATACCCAAAATTTCGCGTGCTGTCAAATTTAAAAATGCGAGTGTTAGAAATTGATAAGCTTATTATTTGTATAAAGTATTCTATATTAAAATAACGACTGACTTCTATAAGTTCATATTCTTTCTTCACATATGTAATTTCAAATGACTTATTCATATATTACGGGTATGAGGCCAGTCGTGGCATAGGGGCATAATTATGACTATAGACGCAGGTTGTGGGTTTGATTTCCACTCAAAAAAATTAATATTTATAATTACATTTCTTTTGGTGTCGAGACAAAACGCGGCCTACAGTTCCACCATACAACACACAATTCCTTCAAAATTCAACGGAAAGCCAGGAACAGTTCTAAGCATCTTAATAGGAACAAAGTGTCTAAGCTACTACTAGGTTGCCTTATACAAAGTTCGACCCAAAAGGAAAACTTCGACGCAATTTAGTCGCGGCTACAAAATAATCAAGTTTGCCACAGTTAGGTACAACGTTTGAGTAATTTTACGAAACACTAAATAAAGTTACGCCTACTTCCTTTTTAGTTTTTATTACGATTACAAATCTTTTCAGCCTTGGCAAAGTTAACGAAGCTAGGTAAAACAAGGCACAAGTTTCTTGGTAAAAGTTAACCGTGCAGTTAGTGGAGGGTATCGTAGATGGTCGAGACCACAACTACTTGTTAACTGTTAGGTATTTCAGTTAATTAAATACTAGTAGTTAGATGACGTAAATTTTCGAGCAAGTTCTTTTACTGTTAATTTCTAGTAAAAACTTTCATGTATATAGCTTATACATATATTTCTACATGAATTCTTTGTTTATTCCCGACTGCTAAGGAAGGGTTATACTTATTTTAAAACTTGCTGTAGTAGCTAAATTGGTTTTTCTATTTCAATATCAGTAAGAAAATTAATAACTTTATTTGCTTAAGTTCAAGTTACTAACTTTGGATAGTTGTCAGCATTGAATTTTGATAACTTTTAAAACACGTAAATATAATAGTCAGCTTTACGCTGTATTTCATATATAGCAGGGTAGGCGGAGACATCCTAGTGTTAAGACACTCTGTTCCCCATTTTCCACTGATTTTTTTGAAGCATTGAGTGCGTGTTGAGTGGCGAAACTCGGCGCCGGGCGTTTTGCCTTCGAGCTAGAAAACAACCCACAACCATCACTCGATGATTGTTACTCAACAATCAGAGCCTTGTGCCCCTGCGCCACGGCAAGCCCCCAAAAATGTATATAATATTTGCTATGTATCGTCCAGATAAGTCTTGACAAGATTTGCTCGAAATGTTCATTGATTTGTACCTACGACCATTACTAGAACTAAATGCGCCTCCACGCTCGATGTCAAATATACGACCGTGTTGTAGCTAGTACTGAACTACACTCGAGATATTCATATGTAAATTTAGTTTGTGTCAGTAGTTGTCACGTCAGTAGCAACATGCAGCATTCTGTGAAATTACAAAGGATTTGGTCTTGTCTTTGTATGAGGAAGAGGTAGTTTTCTTAATAACTAATTAAATAATTAAAGGCCGTCATGGCGCAGTAGCACATGCGTGTGGCTGTAAGCGCGACGTGAAAGTTCAATTATTGTAGTAAATAATATAATCCTCATATGTTAATTGGAGCTTCTTTAGAACCCTCTATAATTCGCATACATTGCTTTTTTTCTTAATCTATATATATAAAAGGACTTGTGCTGACTGACTGAGGTAAGACGCACGCAGAGCCGTAACCGCTGATGGTAGAAACGTGAAATTTGGGTAGATGTTTATTTTCATATTCTGGACATCCACTAAGAAGGGAATTTGAAAAATTTTAACCCTAAAGGGATGAAATAGGGGTTGAAAGTTTGTATGGAAAAAATTTAATCTGTACCGATTTTTATAAAATTTGAAATTCAGACTGTTAAAAATATTTTATTGAACACGTGTTTCGTGGTTTTTTTTAAATTTACTCCTAATAAGCGGGCGGAGCCGCGCGCGCCCTCTAGTTACTTATATTGAGATAGAGGCACAAGGATATGATTGTAAAAGCGACGCTTGTATAGTGACGCTTTGAATTCCACTTAGTCCAGTGAAATATAATTATAATGTACTCAACTCTTTGCTCTGGTAACAAGAAACGAGGCAAACCACTAAGTTCTACTTGCCTCTCAAGACGGAATGGCTAAAACTTTAGGGGAAAAGTGAGGAACGGAAATGTCTTAATGGGAACGGAATGTCTTAACTTAGTTAATCCTAAATTTAATGTCAAAAGATAAAAAAGAACATATTTTACAAATAATTTACATTATATTTTAAAGCTTTGTAACGACCACGAATAATTTAAAAAGTTAGATACATTCATTTCTATGTCTTTGATGCAGCAATCTGTTGTTCATTACCGTGTCATAAAGACAGGTGCATTACTCAAAAACGGTTACGTACGTAATATGTATACGTTATTAAAATATGTAGATTAAACTGACAGAATTTAAAGAAAAAGCTCAGTTAAGTGCGAGTCGGTCGCGCCTATTGAAGCTTCCGTACTAAAATTAGGATTATTTTATTAGAGGTCAACGGAAAGTACAACTTGTAAAAGTTGACAATCTTAAGTTTGTAGGCATATGCATTCTTTTTGTAAGAAGAAAAACTTCAAAGATAAATGTATAATAATTCTTAGTCAATTTTTTTTTGTATGAATTGTAAGTTCTTAATTCCTTCTTATTCTTAATTTTGTGCCAAATTTCATTACTGCAGGTTGCCGGGAAGTACCCTACAGGTTGTGATTACACGGCAAATTGCACTGAAAATGCAGAAAAATCCATGCATGCATGATCTTTTCATTGAGTTGACTAGAAGCTTCATTTTTTGTGCTTCAAGGGACCATAGAGCTTTCAAGCATGAAATTGGCATAAAAAAATAATAATTAATATTTATTTCACAGCTTGATACTTCAAGCGACCTCGAAATAAACACTATTGAAAGACGGACAACAAAGTGATTTTATAAGTTTTGTTTTTACCCTTTGAGGTGCGGAACCCTAAAAACATAAAATGTATCATCATTTCAATAAAACGAAATCTCGGCTTTTGTATCATGCATATGTACTATTTAAGGACATTAAAATAGTAACAAGTTAGAAGTCCGGCGTTTGAATAGAGGTCACTGTGACGAATTTCTAGTTGTATGAAGTTATTGTGGGTTCATATCTTAGTGAGTGGAATTGTGAAATAGATAAAAATTATATCTATATAATATGGATTTTTTAACTTTGGTACCAAGGCTAAAGACCGAGTTCCACCACTCAATATGCAATGCATTGAAAAATCGGCGGCAAGTGGAAAACGGAGTATCTTAACATGAGGTTCAATCTGCCTACCCCGCTATATGCGGGATACAGCGTGAAGAACAAGTATTAAGTATTTACGCAAAGAAGTGATAACGTGTGTAACTGTCCTTAACTTGAAGTGGGACGAAGATTGTTAAATTAAATGTTAAACTTAAACTGCTACATCTTTATGTTAATTAAAAAATAAACAAGTCGTATTTGTAATGGCTCTTGACTTACATAAGTTTTCTTCCGTAATATGTTCTTGGAAACATTTTCTGGTCAATACTCTTAAATAATGGCTAGTTTAAATAAAAAAAAATCATTGTTCTAACATAGTAGGTACTAAAGAAATGGTTACTATTTAGTAATAGATGTACGCTCTCATATATATAATATCTTCTACTAAGCGACAAAGGTAGCTACAAGCAGAAACTATTTTGTTTCCTGTTTTTATTATATTCTTTGTTGTGGCCAGCAGTCGAAATGTAAACATACGCCCATTTAAACTATAAAGTACTCTTTCTTGGCAACTACTTTCTATCTCCTCTATGTTCCTTTAGCATAAATCTCAAAATGGCGGAAAGAACAATATTTAATAAACAGGTTCTCCATTCTCTCTGATGAGTACCATATGGATGAACAGGGAAAATGAAAAAAAATACATTTTGCTTTTTGAGTTATTTATGCTTTGATATTTTGATTTAAATTTTGACATCTACCTAATACTAACATTATTTAAAATTCTGCCGTGGCACAGGGGCACAAGGGCGATTGTAAGGACGACGGCTGTGGGTTCGATTCCCATTCCAAGGAAAAAGAAATGTTTAATATTTTAATTTCGTGTAACAAGGCAAAGCACGGCGTTTAATTCTACCACTCAACTCGCCTCAAGTGTTTATCGGAAAGTGCGAAACGGAGACGTCTTAATAAAGAACGGAGTGTTTTAATACTAGATTCCCAGATTCTCTCTGCCTTACAACGTGTGAGATACAGCCCGAGGCTAAAGCATAAAAAAATATTTACCAAAAGCAAGAATCAGTCTTATTTAATTTAAATTTAATACTTTAGGGGCGTACAAGCAACGTCAATGTAAAGGTGATTATGTTCCAACGCGCTATCTTTCTCCCACATTAATTTTAAACGAGAAAAACCGTAGGGACGCGACGGCGGGGGACCGCCTAGACTGGACCACCAACTATAATTTGTTATTACCTTACTTATACTGAACTATCAAAATAGTTTAGTAACATTAATATTTATTGTTATTATGTTTGCTTTATCTAGATATATGTTTTTTTTGTTTTGTTTTGTGTTTGTGGATTTAACGATTGCGATTAATCGTTACTAATTATATTTATTTCATTCCTACGCTTAAAATCTGAGAATTTTGTATTAAAAAGCTATAATAAAGTTTGTGGTAATCATCAAAATATATTATGTCCTTTCTTATATAAACAATCTTATTAGATTTACTCGCTTTCATTAATAAAAAAAAATACTTTGTTTTTTTTTCAGGTTCACACTCTGTCCTGTATAAGGCAAGGTAGGCAGAGGCATATACATTATACTACGATGCAATTCTTTCATTTCAAGACGGCGTACTCTCGCTCGCAACAGTAGGTTCCTACTTATTAGACTAGTGGGTGTTTCTTTAATGTTAATATTTATTATAGGAAATGTCTTCTTATATAATCAGTAGAATGTTATTTGTGTACCCAGAATCCTTTTGGTCTCAATTTTCTTTTCTATTTTCAAAGGTGCGGTGTTGGGTTCCGGCAATCAATCAACGTAATGTCTGAAAATTCCCTGGAATGTCAAGAAAGGACTGTCTTAAAATTGGCCTCTTATATGCACAAGATTCGCAAAGCAAAACACAAATGATATGCTTGTTTTCAACTATTTTGTTCATTTTTACAATACCTATTAATTACTTACAAACTGAATGCCTCAGAGCAAGCTTAAAGCCATTAAATTCTTCGTTTGAAATTTTGATTTCATGTTCTATTGCTATAGTTGTTAATATAGTTAATTATACAAACATTTATATTTTTAAAGTACGTAGTTGTAAATTAGTCGAGCTCATTAGGAAATAAAATTAAAAACAAATAATATTTCCGTTTGACTTCATCAAGAGATAAATCAAAATCTAGACACGACCACGACCGGAGGAAAGTAAACAACTGGACTCTCAGCGAATAAAATATAAACTGCATTTCTGTGATACTTACAAACAGTAGAATTGAAATTAAAGTAACTTGTATAAATAAAACTGTCGAGAGACAAAATGTTTTCATTAATGACTAACATTGAATAAATTAAAAGCAAAGTATTTATGATGTTATTTGTATTGTGAGTTAAGCCAATAATTGATATGATTCAGTTTAGATTCGGCTCATAATGGACTAGTCTATACTTATAATAAATCTGTAGAAAAGTCGTTTCTGTACATTGAAAATATTTAAAAAAAAAAATAGCCAGGGTGTTAAAGGATAATTAACAGAATCCATTTCCAACATTTTTGGGATTTTTGTCTGTTTGTCTGTTTGTCTGTTTATGTGAACACGTATCACGTAAAAAGTACACAATAAATTTAAGCAACTTTTATACATAAAAATTACAAATAAATCAAGGTAGGTTTTAGTGTTTATTTCATTGTAATCGCTTCACTCTATCAAACGATATAAGTATTTAAGTTTTCAAGAAGTTAATATTTGAGATAGTAAAAATCGGTACCAGTAACGCGATCTATTGACAAATATAGTAGGTACTAACGAATCTTGATACTCTCTTCCATACGCGTAACGCTATCACTAATTGTGATGGGATCTTAATAGATGGCGCTGTGCATAAAAGAAAATATAGTTTGGAAAGGTTACCGCTACACTTTATCAAAAAATAATGTACTTAAAGTTTTAAAGATATTTATATTTGAAAAAAAAAAGAAATTATTAAGAAATTAATTATTATATTGTTGAGTTATTATCTGCTTAACGTTAATTACGTCATGTAAGTGTAATCTATACTTATAATAAATTTAACATAAACATAGTAGTATTTTTCTAACAATGTTCGAATGGTTACAGTTCAATTGTAAGTCCAAAAGAATTACTTTAGAAACGTCTTATTTATTTGACTGTTGATAAATTTACGTATTTTTAAAGTACTATTGTTCATAGTACTAACTACAAAGTAAACTACATTGAATTGTTGGTGAAGATTACCTTCGTAACAGTCTAGCTTAATTCGTAATTATTTAACACAGTGATAAAGAATGACTTAATATTCAAAAAAATATTTTGAATAGGTTCTTCAGTCCGTTCGTTCGTTTATGTTATTAATATTTTTTTAAGAAACGTATAAAAAAATAACTTTTGGGAGCAACTTCTAAAAAACTGTGTCTCAAGAAAAAATGCTCTGACACTGTTTATAAAAATATCCCGCAGTATTATTTCATTTCTTACAAGCGACACGTACCGACATTGCACTATTGCAGCCAAGGGTATTTTAGGGTACATACCTCAAAATTCTTATAAGATAACTTTGTTGTTTGTCCGTCTGTCCGTCTGTCAAGACTATTTTGTACCAGATCGGTTAAAGGTTAGATACCTCAATGTTCAAGTATATATTCCCTCAGAGCACAAAAAATCTATCTTCTAAATCATCGCAATCAAATGACGATGAAACATGAGGGTTTATGCTTCGTTTTTTGTCGCATTTTCTATCATAACTATAAGGTACTTCCCGTTGATATACAATTACGAAATTTGTTAAGAAGTTAAAATTTACGGCACGTATAAAGGAAAATTCCAAAATTATTTTTTAAAAACTGAATACTAATATTATTGTATTTGTGTCACAGAAAAGAACCATTAGGTACAAATTTTAATCGGTACTTACATTGATACAAAATGACAACTTAATTAGTTATTCTTTTGGTGTATCTCCATTCATGAAACTGGTACGAAACTCTCGGGGCATGAGTACGACTTGAACTTGACCGAAAATGTTGATTATTTTATAGATTATATAAAAATGCCTAAAAACGTGCTTTCTACGTATATTCTGTATATCAATTATATATTTAACTAATAATATATGTTACTAATTTAAAAACTGTACAGGAGCTAGATAAGTTATTTTGCAAATAATATCGTGAGTACTTATCCAAATCAATTAATTATTAGTTAAGGCTGTTTGTAATATCTATATTTCTTAAAAGACTGTAATGTAATGTAATGTCATGTAATTCAAGCGGACAAAACCGCGAATAAATAATAAAATTATCGTTGTAAAATAAAATACAATTTGTCAAGAACAACGCACGCACATATACACCTATCAAAGGGAAACCGCCGCATACGCCTCATTCCGAAATCGAGCCGTAGGTTTTGGCGGCAAAGTTCAAAGTTCTAAAATCTAAAAGTTTTAGTAGTATTTTTGTAGTAGTATGTGTTTACGTTATTGGTATCAAAGCGTAACTGCCTCACACGAAATATAGATATGATTAAACATCGTGAAATGAAAAAAAAAAACCTACGTCTACACTGTTGCTTAAATTCTTTAGGTATGGAGTTAAAATATTTTACCTATATGCTATTTCCGTAAAAGGAGTGCTGACGCGCTTCTCTTCTGTTCTTTGTTAAAGGCCAAAGTTGTGGCTGCAACGCGACTGGTGTGGGTCCGATCCCCACTTGGAGGATTGAATTATAATTTAGTAATATTTTCATTTCGTTAAATAATATTTTAATTTCGCACATCAGTCACACATTATACGCAATATATTAATACTTACATTACAACATAATCTCATAATCTTACGCATAATCTTTACCCTGCTAAAGGCGGGATAAAGCGTGGATCTGGTTTTAACTTTGTGTGAACCGATTAAAATAAAATCCAGTTCAGTTGAGGCCAGTCGTGGCGCAGCGGCACGAAGTGTGTCTGTAAAACCGACTGGTTGTGGGTTCGATCCTCACTCGAGGAGATGAAATATTTACTTAAATTTATATTTCCATTTCTTCGCTCTGGTGTCGAGCGAACGAGAACACGAAAGAACGAGAACACGCAATGCCTCCAGAATTCGGCAGAAAGTGGGGAAAAGAGTGTCTTAATACTAGGGTTCCACTGCCTAACCTGCTGTGTGAGGGATACAGCGTGAAGCTGATTAAAATAAAACTAATATTAAATATTTAAGGGCAGATTGCCAAAATGCAAACAAAAAAGGATTTAAATCGGTTAAGCCGTTTCTGAGATTATCGTGAACAAATTCACAGACAAACAGACAAACTGACCAAGTTCTATTACAATGTTAATTGTAATATATTCCATGTACAGACACCGATGAGTAAGGATTTTATTGTAAGTATCGATAAGTTGTGTTTTTATTTCAAAAATTCAATTGAAGATTCTCATGGGAGGTACGAAAATGCGACCTAAAGTTTTAATAAATTTCTCATTAAAAATCTTCATTGCGTTGCAAACATAGATTATAGGTATATCAAAACACAAACATAATTCAGTGTGTTAATTAAATAATTCGAGGCCGGTCGTGGCGCAGCGGCACGAAGTGTGACTGCAGCAAAACCGACTGGTTGTGGGTTCGATCCCCACTCGAGGAGATGAAATATTTACTTAAATTTATATTTCCATTTCTTCGCTCTGGTGTCGAGATTAAGCGCGGCGTTGAGTTCTGCCACTCAACACGCAATGCCTCCAGAATTCGGCAGAAAGTGGGGAACGGAGTGTCTTAACACTAGGTTCCCTCTGCCTACCCTGCTGTGTGCGGGATATAGCGTGAAGCTAATTTTTTTTTTTTTAATTAAATAATTTTGTGGTTTAAGCGGGCGAAGCCGCGAGCGGGTTGCTAGTATAGAATAATTCTGGTTCCGGTCATATAATTTTTTCACGTTCACGTTTTCGTTGTATTTAGTATCAATAAATTGGTAATTTCGATATAATCCGATAAATAATCATAAAAAAAACATCTTAACTGATTCACAATTATTATTAATAAATAATTTAATATAATACATGTTGCCTCCAGGATTTGACTGAAATTGGGGAACAGTGATTTTTAAATAAAATACTTATAAATATACATACATATGTCCCATATTAAAAAACCAAGCATGATGCAGTCCCATAGCTGTCCCATTAAAAATACAGATTTGAGGTCAGTCGTGGCGCAGAAGTGCAAGTGTCTGTAAACTCGACTGGTTGTGGGTTCGATCCCCACTCGAGGAGATGAAATATTTACTTAAATTTATATTTCCATTTCTTCGCTCTGGTGTCGAGGTTAAGCGCGGCGTTGAGTTCTGCCACTCAACACGCAATGCCTCCAGAATTCGGCAGAAAGTGGGGAACGGAGTGTCTTAACACTAGGTTCCCTCTGCCTACCCTGCTGTGTGCGGGGTATAGCGTGAAGCTAATTTTTTTTTTTTTTTTTTAAAACGTGATAAGACTGCTTTTTAGATGTGACTGCAGTCACACCTCGTGCCGCTGCGCCACGACCGGCCTCTATCTATCACGTTTTTAATATTGTAATATTAAAAACGTGATAAAATTAGCATTGTCTTGAGTTGGGATCGAATCAGTCATTCCTATATTCCGCACCCAGCAAGATAGGCAGAGAGAACCTAGTGTTATGACACTCCGTTAACGTTGATATGGCTGTTACTATAGTACAATGTATACAACCGAAAGCATTTGAAAAGATGACTTTTCAAATGCTTTCGTTTGTAAACATTGTCCTATAGTAACAAATGAAGACCATTACCATGAGGTCATGGTCTTCTTTTTTGTTTGTTTGTTTAATAGAATATTACGGGGCATGTTCTGTGATAGTTTATATGATCGTTACAGCTATATTTAAATATACTTTATAATATAATAGAAGTTTTTCAAGTAATACAAACGTAGCGTTGATAATATGTTTGATTTTAATTAAATGTAACTATGAAAATCTTAACACCTACGTTTTTTTAACTGCATTAGAACTTACACTCGCAGGTACTCATATAGAATCTTTTGAATTAATAATTGAGTGATTAAACTAGTACATTTATGCAACCGGCCCTAATATTGAAGAAAGTGGACAACAGAAAAAGGACCTCGAGAAAGATAAGTCAAATGATATAAAAATAAGTTTAAAGTAACTTTATAACATAAGTACGACTTCTTAAATGCTCACTAATCATATTAACTTAAAATTATTAATTAATCATATTAACTTAAAAGGTACTATACATTATCAAATCATTGAAGTAAATCTATATAAGATAAACTTTATCATCTAATTAAGAAACTCAAAAGCTACTTTTTTGGTTTTATCACTATATATTTTAGTTAAGATAATATCTGTATTAAAACAGTTTGCTTGTAAGTTTATCTTTCTTCTCAAAGATACACGAAACAACTACTATTAACTAAACTAGAAATAGAAAAGTAAAAAAATATATAAATAATCTTTACGCATCTCCTGACTTTTTGGCGCTAATTAGAAAAAACCTGGTGAAGGATCGGTCTCAAACAAAGAAAATGACTTTTTAATGCTATAGAAGCGGAGTTCACTTATACTATAAAATATTTTAAATGTAAATATTCCTTCGAGGGAGAAAAGTAATTGGCATATTTGGCTCTACTTCAAGTCAACTTAAGTGGTTTCGGAGGGGCACAAGCGTGTGTGTGACTGTCAACGCGACAGGTTGTGGGTTTGATTCCCACTCGAGAATATGAAATATTTAATATTGTCATATCTTCGCTCTGGTATCGAGGCAAAGCGAGGCGTTGACGTCTGCCACTTAACACGTAATGCGTCCAGAATTCGGCGGAAAATCAACCACGCTGTGTGTGGTATACAGCGTGAAGCGAAAAAAAACACAAACCTTTATATTAAAGTGATATTTCAACCCATAACCAACGCTCTAAGCCATAAAACTTCACAAAACTGGAAACTAATAAATAACTAAAATATATATTTCTTTGAACAGTTAGACAAGTAATTAAGTAACCTATTACTATAAACCGGCTATCAGATGACAAGCTCGAGCTTTAGTTTTATTGTTCAAGAACAATTGGAAAGTAGTAAACGGATAGTAAACGTTTTTTATAGCTGTAGGGAGTCCCCCAGTGGGAACCACGCAGCAATTAAATTATTTAAAACATAACCAACAAATATTTTTAAACATTTTTAAAGTGTTATTCCACACTTAGGAAAGAGAAATACTTATTTAGAAAACGTATAAAAATTTGAACGTAGCGGGACTCGAACCCGCGCCTCCTGGAAACCGATCAGGAGCTCTGTCTGGCAAGAGAGAATGCTATTTATTAAATATTTTTAAACATTTTTAAATTATTATTCCACAATAAGTTGTAACAAGTGTATAAAAATTTCGACGTAGCTTGATGAGAACGTATGGCTTAGTGGTCACTACACTTTAAAAATGTTCAAAAATATTCATTAATAATAATTTATTCCCCGAGTATGGGTCTATGTTATGTATCTTTTATTGCAGTTTTAACCACTAACAAGGGTCGTTCTCAACTACATACATGTTTAAAAATGCATAAATAACTATTGTTTGAAATAATAAAAAAAAACTCATTGAAACTACCCTTCTTAGTAGTTTAAGAGAGCGATAATAACAATTGCGATTATTCGCTTTCGTTACTTTACGTAAGGACGGTGGTTGTCACAGTCTCTATATTTTCATTTACAACTATAGTATCATTACCACGCTTTGTGTCGTTAATAGAAAGAAGAAATGAAAATATTAAATACTTCATTCCCCCGATGGAAACCTAACCCACAACCGTCGCGTTTACCTCTGTTATAAATCCATAAATTATTTTCCATATACCCACATGTTTACAATACGCTTAAATCACAAAATATAACGTTATTTATTTTGAGCTTTTATTAATGTGACACTAATCTTATTCTAAAACATATAAAATGATTTATAATACGTCCATTTTAATTATATAATTTCGTCTCCAGCATTATTTATTTGTATGTAGGTGAAGTAGAATCAAATAATAGAATAGCATTTGTGCGGTTTGTGTGGGTCGGTGAGACGTGACTGATGATTTATGTATATTTCCATACAATTGACTATCATTACTATACAGGATTAATATATTTCATATTCGATATTTCGCAACACCAGTATCGAGCTTATAGTTATTTATAACTGGGCTTTTTAATAGACACAATGATTAAGTAAATTAAAAAGTTCACTTTGTTTTTTATATGTATTAGTTACGTTGGCTGCAATTGGAGGGTTAAGAAAATACGATTTTTATACTTAAACTTATATTAATAAAATTTTAAAATTAAAATACACAAATTTAATCTAAAACTAAACTATATCTAAGACTACTGCCTTCAATATTGGAAGAACAGTAATCTGTTTAAACCTAAATTAATCTAACTTATATATAATTGTTCTCAATTTTGGAGAAACAATATTGAATCTAAACCTAACTAAATCTAACTTAACCTACGACTTAATTACTCCACGATGGAATAATAAGTGTGGGAACGGAAGAAATTCCTTTCCCACCGGCGCTGTTCACCCGATCTCATCCTTTGTCAGCATTTTGTGGCGCTCGGCCGCCTATCAGACGGACATATTATAATATAAAATAAGTTTTCCGCCTGTGACGCCTAGCGCTATATAACATATTAGTAAATATAAATATATTTTTTTAGTTATTATATTTACTTGAGTCCAGTCGTAGCGCAGTGGCACAAGCGTGTGAGGAAGTGATTATTTTCAAACATTCCTAATGGAAACGGAGTGTCCTAGCACTAGGTGTTCCCTCTGCCTACCCTACTATGTACGGGATACAGCATGAGGCTAAAGTAATATAGAATACAGTAATAGTGTAAGTTACGTATTATACGTCGGACAGATTCATACTATGTTGCTCTATCTCACTCACACTTTATAAAAAAATAACACAGGTTGTTTGTAGCTCCGTCCTTCCCTCCTCCTCTCTCCGTAGTTGTCAGGAACGGCGTTTCTGCCGACAACTCCGCATTCACTTGACACACCATTGACGTCGCCTTGGGAGGACGCCCTAACAGTGCGCTCTCGCAAGGAGCATGTGGCGAATGGGCAAGGGCCGGTGCGGGCAAGTCTTCCATCGTGGCCCCATCCACAACATTCGGCACTCCGCTCTCTCTGGCTGACCCGCTAGAGATGGATAAGACAACTACAAACTACTGACATTTAACTTAACATTAAACTTTCATTAGTAAAAAACAAAACCTTATATGTAATAGTAATTTATATGTAAAATCACAATGAATATCATTTTCACCAACACCAGTCGATGACCTCGAACTTCCATAATAAAAATAATTTGAATTATTAACTCAACACAGTGTCACGTAAGGAAAGCTACCGTAATTACTGTACAAGTGTTCGTTATACTCACGCACTCCATTAATACTGTGTAGTTTACACTACGCGACGCCTCTACCGTGCGTATGTAGGTATACTGTAGCGGTTAACGCCGCGAGGCATTCGATATCGAGCGCGTTTTGGTTGTTGTTGAACTAGTTGATGATGTATGGTTATTTAACTTTATGTTGTAACGAAGATAAAGTGATCACTATGGAAATGATATAATAGTATATTACTACGTGCGATGGTGCATGGATGTTTTCATTTATAATATAGATTTTAGCTTCACGCTGTATTACGCACAAAGTATAGTAGGCAAAGGGAACCTGGGAAGTGTAGTGTTGAGTGGGAATCGAACTCACAACTTATCGAGATTACAGTCGCACGCTTATGTGCTGCGCCACGACTTGCCTCAACCTCAATATTATAGGTATAGTAAATAGGTTTTTTTACAGTATTTCTCATATTATCAATATAAACACAAGCCACTAAAGTAATAGTATACGAGTAAATAACCTCCCTCGGTGAGCACAGTCACCACACAGCCGGGCCGTCTAAGTGCGGCCGGTTACTAACAGCTGTATGTAAACAAATATGTATGGTCGCTTACTGAGAGAGTAGTTACGGTGGTGATTATAGTGTTTTAAAATTGTGCTAACATTACTTTTTTTTAATTTGAATGACAAGATGATATTTAATTTATAATATCCGTTATACTATTTGTTTTTATTTTAGCTTTACACGTTGTCCCTAAAATATCCATATTTTTTAATTTTTAATAAAAATTATCACAAAAAATTTTATCTCAAAGAAAGTTTTATCGCTCATTAGCGTCCTTTTCAAACAATTTAAGTACTTACTTAAAAGATAATGTTAGTTAAAAAAATATTCGTAACCACCTAAATATACAATTTTTATTCCAGTAAGTAGATCAAAGTCAAAGTGTATCCAACTATATACAGGATGGAAGTGGCAGCGCTCCATTCAACGCTCCAACGGAAACAGCATATAGGGTAAAATATTTCAAACCTATACCTAAAGAAATTAATCAAGATGCCTCAACAGTTTGGACGTAGGATTTTTTTTTCATTTCACGATTTTTATCCATACCTGTATTTCGTGTGACGCGATTACGTATAGATCCCAATAACATAAACACTTACTACTACAAAAATACTACTAAAGGTTAAACAACTTTGAACTTTATCGCCAATACATACGACTCGATTTCGAAATGAGGCGTGTGCGGCGGTGTTCCTTTGTTAGGTTTATGTGTGCGTGCGTCGTCCTTACAAATGGCGTTTTGTTTTAAAATGACAATTTTATTATTTATTTTGTTTGAAAAAACAACTTTTTCATTTTTGGGAATTTATTTTTTTCTGAATTATATTAGGCTTTTATAGAGTAGTTAAAACTGTGGTTTCATTTAATGTGGTGCTGACACTTCCACCCTGTATACAATGTATTCAAGTATGGTAGGAATAGAATGGAATAAATAGTCACTAAGTCCTGTCTTCACATTTTCTGTTATAGATTGGATCGTCACTTAAAATATATATTTTTCATGTCTTCCAAGCTCTGCCAAGACAACGCCAATTAGGAATTTCTTGATATTAAAGAAAGCCCGAGCCTTATGCTAGCTTTTCGGTTAAACGAACAAATACCATATTGAGTCATCCTATTTAATTTCTATTACAAACTTTTGATAAAGATATACCTATGATTTTTAAATAACAAATAGTTACAGTTAAATTTGTAATTTGCAAATGGGTAAATAAATTTATTTTATAAAAGTTCTATGAAATATTTTTTAATTTTTATATAATTGAATAGATAGCAACTTTTAACATTACTTGCTATAATATGTAAACTGTATTTCTGAAATATAACAGAACAAGAATATCACTAGCTCGCTGCTATTTTATTTTATCTATACACAAACCTCTATACCGTAATACTTACCATGAAAAACAAAAAAAAGATGGACATAAACCATTTCGCTCTCAACACTTTATATAGAGTTATGCAGTAAAACTACAAATGCCGCAGCTGACTTACATATACCTAAATTCCACTAAATTATTCATCTACAGGCAGCAGCCATGTTAAATGTTTCTTCTTAAAATACACCGTCGGTACTAACAATTCAAATACTTTGAAACAAACACAAATAGTCTGTTACATTGTTAGTTCGTTCCAGGTGGCTTTTAAAAACGACTAAAAGTGGTATCCATTCGCGCTTTTAATTTTACGCATTACTTACTATATATAAATAAATCAAATATCGTATAAGTATATGACTGTAAACGCGACTGGTTGTGGGTTCGATCCCCACTCGAGGCAATGAAATATTCCTTTAAAATGTATATTTTCATTTCTTCGCTCTGGTGTCAAGGCAAAGCAAGGCGTTATCGAGGCAAAGCAACACGTACTGCCTCCAGAATTCGGCCGAAAATGGGGAACGAAGTGCCATATCACTTTTGGTTCCCTCTACCTACTCTGTTGTGTGTGGGTTACACCGTGAAGCTGATTTATTTTATTTATATCCGGTCAGCGCTTAGTTTTAAACAGAACTATTATTACCATTGATTTAATATTACAGTGGTTAATAAATTATTTTATTGGTTTATTATTTATTTATTATTAATAGATGGCGACAACAGTAATATACGTATTAATAATTCACTTTGTGAGTTATTTAGTACTAGTGTTTAATATTTATCAAACAGGTTATTATATTATTGTCGCATATTCTAGTGAGGTTAATTGAAATATGCACTTACAGTATAATTGAGGGTGTAAGATGAGAATGTCTGCTAAATGGTGAGTAACCTAAGTTCTCATATTTCTTATTCTTATTAATTATAACAAGAATTAGGACAACGTGGCAAAGTTAAAATATTCTGTTATCGAGGGGTAGTACCTGACATGAGTCTATGTAAGTGAGGTACGTATGAGTATGAATAAAAATATAGCTCTACTTTGTTTATATACTGTTTCAAATGCAATTTAAGCTTATTTTTAGTTAAATTGAATATAAATATTATTGATATTTCAAATACAATAATTTAAACGCGACAGGTTGTGGGTACGATTCCTTCTCAAGGAAATTTAATGTATAATATTTTAAATACATAAGAACTAGATTCTAGGTTCCCAGATTCCCTCTACCTACCCTTCTGTGCGGGCGTATAAACAGAGTGAAGTTAAAAAGAAAAAAAAGAGCTATCATTTCGTATATTTTGGATTTAATTTCACAAAAATCCTATAGTAAATCAAATCGTACACAATATGTACTTGTAACCATAACAATTGCGACATAAAGGTGATGTTTAACAAACGTATAAATACACTTCAGGATTTTATTACAAACTTCCAAAGCTATTCCTATATGGAACAAACGTAGATACATACACGCAAGTGATTTAGATCAGTATCTGCACATTATACGTAGTCTTTGCTCCACGAAATGACATCATTTTAGATATATAGAAAAAAAATTGTCTGACTAAATAAAGTATAGCATCAGGGTCTTCCACACAGAGAGTTACATCTGTATTTCATATATCACTAGGTTCTTAAAGATATACTAAATTTATGCTGGAAGCCAGTCACTTCAAAAAAACACAGGAACCGAAAAATCACAGACGATCAAAATCTGTGGCGTACCACAACTCATAAGTAATATCATACCAATATTATAAATATGAATGTAAGTTTATTTGTTACGCTTTAACGCCAAAACTACTCAACCATTATCATGATACTTTGTACACGTTGCGTTGGACAGTATATAGGATGCTTTATGCATTTTGTGCATTTTATGTCCTAAAAATGATGTAATTAACCTTATCAAGTGTGCAATAAAAACTTTTTATCTTATCTTATATTTATATGTTATACTCTGAGTATAATATAAAAATAAGTTTAAGTGAGCGACGCTGCGTTTGAGTCTCTTCCCTTTAATAAAAAAAATACTTTTATCTATCTATGTATCAAAGAAAACACATAAACCTAAGTTTATTAACGCTTAAAACAAATAAAGTGAAAAAAAAATATTAACTATAATGGCATTACAGAATACTATATACATATGTATTATTTTACAAACTTATCAGTTGTTTACAGAGACAGCCACGTCTAACTAATGTTATGTAAATAGAAACTAAACAAACGATCATATCATTTAATATCCGGATTGTAAATTAATAATGTAAAATAAATAAATTAGCTTCACGCTGTATCCCGCATACAGCAGGGTAGGCAGAGGAAACCTAGTATTAAGACACTCCGTTTCCCACTTTCTGCCGAATTCTGGAGACATTGCGTGTTGAGTGGCAGAACTCAACGCCGCGCTTTGCCTCGACACCAGAGCGAAGAAATGGAAATATAAATTTAAGTAAATATTTCGTCTCCTCGTGTTGGGATTGAACCCACAACCAGTCGGTTTCACAGTCACACTTTGTGGCTCTGTGCCACGACTGGCCTCTAATAATAATGTAATGGATATCATTTAAAGTGTATATTTATTTACATAAGACTTTTAGAGTAGTGGCGCAGGGGCACAAGCGTGTGACTGTGAACGCGACTGGTTGTGGGTTCGATCCCCAGATTAGGAAATGAATTATTATTTATTACTGTTTTCATTTCTCCGCTCTGGCACCAAGGCGAAAGCTCGACATTCCGTTCCTTGGCAAATACCAAAACATTACACATTTCTTCATGTTCAGGTCCCTCTTGTGTGAGAAATGTTGAATAACAAATTGGAAATCGAACTCAATACTACCGCGTGTAGAACCTGTTGCTTACCAATAGCACCACGATGGCATTAACATATACGACTTATTTTATCAAAATAAATATGAAATAGCATTATAAAGTAATTATATCAATGTCGTGTCATTTTATCTGAATTCAATGAAAATGTATACAATATATGCATACTTATCTCATCAATGAAATAAATTGCTATAATGCTTTTGAATACAACATTTATTATTATTACTAGCTGACCCGGCAAACTTCGTACTGCCTTAATTGGTAAATAAAAAAACATTTTTTTTATTGTTTGAAGTAACAAAAGAAAGTTTAAAAAATAATGCGTACTTAATCTTGCTTAAAAATAGTCACAGCACAACAATTAAAATAAAAATGTTTATTTGACACAATGAAAAGAAAATATTGTACAATATACACACCGGATACATTTCTTTTTGTTTTGCTTAAACTATAAATAAATTTAATGAAACACTTACAAAATATACTTATAATGATACACTTATAAGGTTTCAATTTGGTATTGAAACCCACAGTTACGATACAGTCTGTTAATCAATTTAAAGCTTTCTGATAAACTATATTTTTGTTTTGTTTTGGGGTTCGTAAATAAACAAAGATGGCGGTTTCCCGACGCGCGAACATGCGACGTATAATTGTCCCGAACTGTAACGCGAAACAGGGACACTCCAAGTTGATTCCGCAAACTTTGAACGACTAATATCTATAATTGGCGGCGAAAAATAAAGATGTCGATGATCTCAATGCGACCATTCAGTATTAGCGTATTACTTTCAAATTTTATATTTTTAAGCTTATTATAACTTCATATTTTTTTACGAAAACTGCTAATTGAGTCTAATTTAAAATAAGAAATTGTAAATAATAGTTTACTAGTATAATTTAAATAATATTTCAAACTTAGGCAACATTAACGTCGACTAACGGAGTTAGCTAAGATATTGCTGAACAATCAAAGATAGTAACAAAACAAATAGAGGCTGTCGTGGCGCAGGGACTGTAAACGCAGGACTGTAAACGCTACGGTTGTGGTCCCACTCGAGGATATATTAAAAAACTTAAAAAAAATCTCTCTGGTAACGAGGCAGAGCGCGGCGTTGAGTTCCGCCATTCAACACGCAACGCCTGGAAAATTCAGCAGAAAGTGAGGAACGGAAGTGTCTAAATGGTAATGAGAGTGCCCTACCATTTGCGAATAGCAACGTAAAATTTCAAAGAAAAAATGAAATTGTATTTGAATACCAAAACTACTAAAAGAGTCCAAATTCTTTATTTCTCATACTAAATAATAACAACAATAAAAAAATTATGTTGTATTCTTTTTACGTAGAGGTAATTTAGAAATTACAAAAATTACTCTTTATACTATTTTTATAACATTTTGTCCATTTATTATTATCCATACTTAACGTGCATCCTGTAGAATCGTCACGTTCCTAACATGAAGCGTAAGATTGCAGTTACGTGACGTGTCACGTTCCATAGACTATAATAACTAGAACGAGTTTCGAAATTGTCGATTAAATTGAAATACAAACGCTGATTAAAAATAATTAAACAATAATTTAAAGTTCAATTACAATATACACTTATAGTGAACTAGTAACTGATCGGTGTCTGTACATGGAAGATAACTATAACAGGGGGCATTTATCAACGTAATAGAACACAAAACAATGATTTTTATTTTTTTTTATCTGTTTGTAGTTAGCGTTTGTTCACTGGCTGAATGGCTTAACCGATTTAAATCCAGTTTTCACGCCGTTTCGCATCCTTCTCGTATATTCCATCTCTACTAAACATACTTCCCAAATATACCACTCTGTTCACTTGTTCTAATACCGACAAGATATAAAAAGATATAATATTATAACTCTCCGGAATACTTGAATTTCTTATATGTGACTAAACTACCACTACTCTATACAATAATAGTATAGAAGTAGTAGAATCGAAGAATCTGAATTAAACTTTTTAGTGAAAGGAAGACAAATTACTTTGAGCAGAATAGTTGGGTTTACGATTGGTCGTTTCTTCGAATAATTGAATGTCAAAAACAGTAAAGCTCGATTTAAGCTTTATTCTGATTGAGAATCGTCCTTTGAACACAAGATAATAATTTAAATGAACAGTAAGTATATTTTACAATTAAAATATAATATTATATTTAAATTGATCATCAATATTTTTATCACGGGCAGGCAGGATAGTTGTGTATCATGGGCGTAGAAAGAGGGCGGGCCGGGTGGTCCTTGCCCACCCCTGAATAGTCTGGTGCAAACCCCATAAATTGACCACTTGTTTATAAAAAATTTAATCCGAACAAAAAAAAAAAAATCAACATCACACAAACATATCTATGTAGAAAATATAACTAGATGCGCGTATTAATAGTAGTCTAAAAAAATACTCTCGATGTTTTAGAAAACAGGCGAAAGGGGAAAAAATATTACATATAGCTATAATATTTATGATGGAAATAGAAATATTCTTACATTATATGTTTATTGTAATTATACTACTATGAATAGATAAACATTCATATACAACATACAATTATATGACACAACTTCCTTCCACGCACCACGGAACAGTGGAATGGCCTACTCGCGACCTTACCTACCTCGGTCTATCGCCACCTTAAAGGCCAGAACGCACCTCTAGCTCCTCTGGTATTGCACGTGGTCGTGGCGGCGATAGTCACTTACCATCAGGTGACCCGAACGCTCGTTTGCCTTGTCCTTTTCCATAAAAAAAATGATAGATATATGATAAAGATTGAAATAAACATGCTATTTCTCGGGTAATAGCACTTTTAAATCAAACAAATTATATAAAAAAAATTGGATATTTTAATTATTAACAATAAAATTACATATTTTAAAAGTTATACCATTTTTTTTTTCAGAACACAAAAATAACTAGAACACAATTTTTTTGTATTAACTGAAGTAGCTAAATTTGAAATTTTCATAATATATTTTATGATAATTTAAAGTGTTATCCACACACTTTGCTTTATAAAATCTCTAAAAATTCCGATTTAAACTCCGCTTCGCTTAAATTTTATACAAAATAGCTAGTATTTTTAACATTTAGGTATTCAGACGGTTGTGCATATGGTGGCAATAAAATACTTAAGAGTTAAAAAATATTTTTAAAATAACATTACGTTTCGTTATTTATTTTGTTTCTTTTACAATTTAGATGTGTGTGAAATCACTTCGTTCTCGACTTCCATTGCAAGACATTGCGTTACAGAACTCAACGCCGCACTTTATACCAGGACGGAAATATTAAAACAATTAATTTCCCTGAGTGGAAGTCAAACCCTCAATCACTATGCTTACTATCAGATTCAGTCCCACTAAGTTACGAGGGCTTCGATATTAAAGACGTAATAAATAAAACCATACGAGTAACAATTATAATTTGTGTACTCAAATTATAAGAACAAAATCATCCTTTATTTATCTTCACGCTGTATCCCGCATGTAGCAGGATAGGCAGAGGGAGTATAGTGTTAAAGATTCGTTCCACACTTACCTGAATGGCAGAACTCAACGCCGCGCTTTGCCTCGCCACCAGAGCGAAAAAGTATTAAATATTCCATTTCCTCGAATGGGAATCGAATCCACGACCTGTCGTGTTTACAGTCACACGTCTGTATCCCTGCGTCACGACCGGTCTCTACTTCACCAAACTACAATATAATACACTTATACTGTGTCATAATGATATGTAAAACGTCTCATGCAATCGTTCGTTAAAGTTCGTTGTATCGACGGACATTTAACAAACAGACCGCCGCGTGATCACATCATCATTGTATTTTTACCATTATTAAGAGTCTACAGCCCGAGGTAGTGTATTTATAAAATAAGGATTGTGAGAGACTTCTCGTTAGTGAAATATTGTCTTATACTATGGAAAATTTATATATTGCAAATTTTAAACATGTGGCGTAGGGGCACAAAGTGTAACTGTAAACGCGACAGGTCGTGGGCTCAATTCCAACTAGAAATTTTCGACAACATACCATGTCTCCAGAATTCTGCGGAAATTGGGGAACGGAAGTATTTTAAACGGGGGGGGGGGGGGGGGGGGGGGGGGGGGTAACGGAGGGTCTAGTCTTAAGACCCTTCCCAGGTATTAAAATTAATGTCTTGTATTAAAATTAGTTTACGTTCTAATTATATTGCATTGACAAGGAAAATTTTAATTTGATTGTTATATTTGTTATAATAAAAAATTATATTTAAAATACTAAATATTAATACTTTTAATGATTCTTGTAAAAATATTGTAATAATGAAATTATAAAGAGGAACAAAAAAGGCAAAAGGTTGTTGTAGCGTTTTTATTTTATTTTTTTTGTTTTAATGAACCTTGTAAAAAGATTTTAATAAATAAATTATGAAGTTGAACAAAAAGGGCAAAAGGTTATTGTAAACCTAGCGAAATTAACTCATTATTGGCGGCAATACCGAGGTTGAATATAATGAAGCAATTTCAGTTGAGATGCTTTGATACAGTTCAACGTTTTCCTGAAGTCAATAGAGGTTAAAGCTTTAGTGCTTGTATTATACAGGATATCGTTAAACCTTATATAACTATTTTAACTACTACTTACATACATATGGTCGTCGTGACGCATGGGCACAAGGGTTTGTTGTGAGTTCGATTCCCACTCGAGGAAATGAACTATTATTTATTAACATTTTCCTTTCTTCGCTCTGTTACAACTAATATTTTAGAATTTTAATTAAATACATATATCGAGATCGTGCCAATAGCACAGGTGTTCCAATGCTGTGCATATCTATTTACATATATTAAAAGTTGAACAGCTTAAACAGCTCTTTTAAATAAATTCGGCTGGTTAAATTGAAATATTTAAATGTACTTCAACAACACGAGATAACGACGACACAAACACAAAGGAAAAATATTATTGTTAAATTATCCCAAATGACCAGGAACACAGCAATTAAAATAACTTTAAACCGTAATTAAATACTTCTCTAATGGGGCATGATTCTCGATTCGATTAAATGTTTTTTTGAAGTCATATCTTTGAAATTGTTACTAGAATATATCGTATATTATATAGACGTTTTTATTTTGTTATCCTTTCATGTCTTGCACGGGACTAAACCGACCATTTGGTACGTTGATACTATAGGTATACCATGAGATACTTACCTGTATCCTTTATTCGATAATAACAAACGCTTTTTAAGCGTCTGTTATTATCAGTTGAGAGAAAATGAAATTATTTACCTACTACTAACCAGTGAACCGACCAAGTAAGGTAAAGAAATATGGAATAAATAATAAACACTCAAAATGTACACATATTTTCGTTATTATTCAAGTGAAAAACTGTTATTTAAAAAGGTTTACATAAATTTGTGTGATGTCACGTGAAGTAAAAATTTTCTTTTCTACATAAAGACTGAAACGTTCTAAAAATACAAGATACGCTATTAAATTTTCATAATTCTGGAAACGTATGATGAAAGTATAATATATTTTACAGCGACATTTATTTCAATAAATGGATTACGACTTTTTACTACTTTTTTTTTATTTTATCATCAATGTTTACTTACGTTTGATTGTAGGCTCAAGTTGTATCTCGCACATGGCATGTGGGGACAAAACGATAGAGAGAGGAAAAGAAGGTGTTAAATGTTCTTGATTATACCATCACAATATAACACGCTTTCATTATTTGTTAATTTATTTTTAATTTTTTAGTTTAAAATGAACTTACCAAAAAATAAAAGCTTGTTCTGAAAAAAGATTTTTTTCTTTAATTTTATTTTTTACTTTTTAGTATTTTTATGGTTTTCGATCGAATTAAACAAGCCAAAATTCCGGAGTTTCTGAGTTCCTATGGCCACCTTCCAGCTCCATCATCAGACCCTGGTTACCATATAGTATCAAAATACTTGTCAAGACGAATCAAACGAGCTCAAACTTGATGAGGTTGCGTCGTTTAATTACGGAGTTCCTATAGCCACCTTCCAACTCCATCATCAGATCAGCTTTATACATGCATGCAAAATTTCAGCTCAATCGGAAACCGGGAGGTGGATGAAATTTAACTTGCAAGATTTGATTACAGACAACGGGACAGGTGAAGGTAAATAAAAACTTGTAAAAAAAATATTAGGCTCTACTCAATCTATATACTTTATTAATACCTCTGTAATGTATAACCAATATGCTGGATATAAACTTATCTTAAAACAATACAAACACAGCTCCGCCTCAATAACCGCGCGTCGTTTTCAGGCTCTCAATATAATTTTAATGAATTATCAATCTGTTGAACTGTTTGTAGATGATAATGAATACAGTGAATTATTAAGAGCGCTGATATTAACGAGGCCAGTCGTGGCGCAGGGGCGCTAGTGTGTGACTATAAACGCGACTGGTTGTGGGTTCGATCCCCACTAAAGGAAATTTAATATTTATTTAAATTCAAGTTTTTCGCTCTGGTGTGAAGACGAAGCGTGGCGTTGAGCCCTGTCACTCAACACAGGCATTACCTCCTGAATTAGTACAGAAGTGTGTTAACACTAGGTTCACTCTGCCTATCCTACTGTGCGCGGGATACAGAGTGAAGCTGATTTATATTTATTTAAAATTAACGGAACTTTAAAATAAACATATTGTGCCTTTTGAATGGAAACAAACGGTTTTCTCTTTTATTATAATGTGTATGTACGTCACTATTTCACTCTACAACGAATGATATCTAGTTGCGTTACTTTTAATCGATCCAGTTCCATCGATATATTCATATATTTCTAATTTATTTTTATATCGCAAGCTAATAGCTATACAAATCTTATCTGTTACACGAAAATGTTCTAACATCAAATCTCGAATGGAATCGACTCTTATAGATTTTTACATACTTTACGGCTTAATCAAAACAAAACTTACAATTTATTACACTTGAATTAGGATTTCTACGATTTTAGAATAAGTACATCAAATATCTCTATATTTAAAAAAGTAATTTAATTTGTTCGAATATTATAATGACTATGTCCCGTCATAACATATTTATAAGTCGGTGTCCGTATCGTTGTTACGCTGTTTGCAATATCACAACAAGACTATCGTTTAACTTTCTCCAAGTAATTTTTTTGGAAGATTGCATTAATAAATTACGAACCAAACTTGTTTAGTGCGCGACTTCGAAATGAATATGGCCCTTTATTTTCTTAATTATGTTTCTTTATGTTTGAAAAGTTTATCTAAATATAACCTATTGAACTCATAGACACTTGTACTATAAAGAATTTGTAAGAACCAGTAATTTTTTTAAATATTTTATCACGATTTAGTAGGGATGTAATTAACCTCAACCTCAATCATTACAAGTTTAAGTTAATTGAGCATATTTCTATTAAACTATAGATATTTCTAATGAAATAAGGTATATTGTTTGTATGTATGTATACAGTATATTGTGAAAATACAAATAGGTGTTTTAATATAAACTTTACTTTAGTGGAAAGAGGTAGAAAGAAAATTTAATAAACGAATATACATATTTCATAGTTTTTAATAAAATTCGCTTCATGTTTGGAGAAGGAGGAGAATTGTGTTTTGTAAATAAAAAAATAAAATAAACTATATACTTGTTAATTAGAACTTTCACGAAAGTTATATGGTAACTTTTAATAAAGCACACTGTGTATAAAACGTTGGAACATTTATATACAGAAAATGAATACCAGAATAGTTCTTAAACTCTAGAATGATCTCCCTGATCGCACATTAATCCTCAAAATACTCAACATCTCTCTCAACCTCGCTCGCTTAGATGATTTTTGAAGTTCAGATCCGTAGATAAAGCGGGCTATAATTTATATGGAGCATTGGTCTCAGTGCGACCCTGGACAACTATTCTGTGTCAGATGAATGAGTTCGGTGGAGTTCCTTTAAAGTAGTGTAATGTAAGAATGTATCTCTATATATAATAAAACGATAGAAAAGTCAATTCTGTACATGAAAGATATAAAAAAATAAAAATCATGTCGGTTTATATGTCGATTATAGAACCTAAAAAACCACTCAGCAGAATTCTTGTCTGTCCGTCTGTCTGTCTGTCTGTCTGTCGGATTGTTTGTTCGTCAATCACGCAAAAACTACCTGACAGAAATTGATGAATTTTTGCATGGTGTTAGCCTAGGGCCTCAAGGTATTTTTTTTGGGTTTATACCGAATTTCATGATAGTTTTTTTGAAAAAAAAAATAATAATTACTCTCCGAACTCCCCGCACTCTCCGAACTCTCCGAACACTCCTGTCTCTCCGAACTCTCCTAACTCTCCTGTCTCTCCGAACTCCCCTGTCCCTCCGAACTCTCCTAACTTTCCTAACTTTCCTAACTCTCCTGTCTCTCCTAACTCTCCTGTCTCTCCGAACTGTACTGTCTCTCCTATCTCTCCTATCTCTCCCATCTCTCCTAACTCTAATATATCTACTAACTCTCCGAACTCTCCTAACTGTCCAAACTCTCCTAACTCTCCGAACTCTTCTAACTCTCCCAACCGACCTAACTCTCCCAACTCTCACAACTCTCCCAACTCTCCCAACTCTCCCACCTCTCCGAACTCTCCAAACTCCACTAACACTCCCAACTCTCCGAAATCTCCGAACTCTCCGAACTCTCCTAACTCCCCCAACTCACCTCACTCACCTAACTCACCGAACTCACCGAACTCACCGAGCTCACCGAACTCACCTGACTCACCCGACTCACCTGACTCTCCCGACTCTCCCGACTCTCGCGACTCTCGCGACTCTCGCGACTCTCGCGACTCTCGCGACTCTCGCGACTCTCGCGACTCTCGCGACTCTCGCGACTCTCGCGACTCTCGCGACTCTCGCGACTCTCGCGACTCTCGCGACTCTCGCGACTCTCGCGACTCTCGCGACTCTCGCGACTCTCGCGACTCTCGCGACTCTCGCGACTCTCGCGACTCTCGCGACTCTCCCGACTCTCCCGGCTCTCACGACTCTCCCGACTCTCCCGACTCTCCCGACTCTCCCGACTCTCCCGACTCTCCCGACTCTCCCGACTCTCCCGACTCTTCTCCCGACTCTCCTGACTCTTCTCCCGACTCTCCCGACTTTGCGGATCCTCCGGACCCTCCGGACCCTCTGGACCCTCCGGAACCTACGAACCCTCCGGACCCTCGGGACCCTCGGGACCCTCGGAACACTCGGGACCCTCGGGACCCTCGGGACACTCGGGACACTCGGGACCCTCCGGACCCTCCGGACTCTCCGGGCTTTCCGGACTCTCCGGACCCTCCGAGCCTCACCCAACTCACCGAACTCACCGAACTCACCGTACTCTAATTCTTTTCTTTCTTTTTTTATATTATATTATTTTTATTATAATTTAATTTTTTATATTTTTATTGTTTTATATATTTAGACAGTGTTATTTAATACTAGCGAGTTTCGTTTTACAAATAGTTGCAGCAAAACCCTATTATTGAGACTGTTATCCTTACTCGCACGTCAGCGCCCGTCGTCGGACGCCTTGTTACATGTTACCGATAGTGATAGCTTCTAAAATAACACTTTAAACATCACAGTCTAAACCTATGTGTGTCGAAAATGAAAACTCGCTAGTATCTTTTATTACTGTTTTGAACTAGATACTAACAAGGGTAGTTCTCAACTACACACACGTTTAATAAACGAATATACATATTTTATAGTTTTTAATAAGTTCGCTTCATGTTTGGAGAAGGAGAAGAGTTGTGTTTTGTGAATACAGATTTTTTAAATCACGATGTACTTGTTAATTAGAACTTTTACGAAAGTTATATGTAACTTTTAATAAAGCACACTGTATATAAAACGTTTGAACATTTATATACAGAAAATGAATACCGGAATAGTTCTTAAACTCTAGAATGATCTCCCTGATCGCACATTAATCCTCAAAATGCTCAATATCTCTCCCAGCCTTGCTCGCTTAGATGGTTTCTGAAGTTCAGATCCGTAGATAAAGCGGGCTATAATTTATATGGAGCATTGGTCTCAGTGCGACCCTGGACAACTATTCTGTGTCAGATGAATGAGTTCGGGTGGAGTTCCTTTAAAGTAGTGTAATGTAAGGATGTATTATTAATAATAGTGTGAGAATAGATATATTTTTGTAGTCTATTTATTCTTAATTTAGTATATGTTAGGACTAGTAATATTTATTTTATAGTATAACAACTATTTAAGTAGTTCGAATGATAACATATTTATTATTTAATGTTTGTATGAGTTATGTAAGTCAATTACAAAAAAGAAAATATAGGCGTTATGTTGGTTGTAAATATGTCTACATACAAAACATATATTAATTTGTATATTTTTTTACGTATATTAATTACAGTTTAGGCAGAGGGGGGAGCCAAGTGTTAATACAATCTGATCCCCATTTTCCCCCCAAATACTAGCCTATTCAGTGGTGGAACTTAACACCGCGCTTTGACTCGACACTAGAATGAAGAAATGAAAACATAAAATATTTCATTTCCTCGAGTGCGAATCGAACTCACAAGCTGTCACGTTTGCAGTCACGGTTTGTGACCCTGCGCCACGACTGGCCTATATATTCTATAATAAGTTTATTTATTATTTTTATTTATTTATTTATTGACACATCAACTATACATGTAACTTGTAATATTAAAAGAAAATTCATATATCGGTCTGGTTTTGTTACAAATATCAATTACAGATATCTACAGCATTCACAAAATGATCCCGATTAATTACCAGTCATAATAAGTTAAATTACAATTACAGATATTACAATTAAAATTTATTAAAATCCATACCTATATTATAAATTCGAAAGTAACTCTGTCTGTCTGTCTGTCTGTGCCGCAATCAGGGCCAAACCGCTAATTCAATTGTAATAAAATACTCATACAGAGATACTTGAGGGTCTTCGGATGAACATAGGTTACTTTTTTTTCTCATATTTGTAATATTGTCGATATATACTAATATATTAAAATATTTTTCAATTTGACAGGCAATTTATTCCGCCATGTTAATAACAACCGACCGTTGCTAAGCAACGGTTAAAAGTTTATTTGTTGTTATAAGCAAACGTCACCCAAAATGAGCTTGCTTAACGCATACATGGCGTGCGCCGACTCAACCTTATGAGATACATAAAAATAATGTTTTACAAAAATATTGTCCTTTAAATAATGTTTAAAAAAGTCCGCGATACACATACCATATTTATCTCTGAAGCTTGAGCAAAGTAACACAGTAACAACAAGTAACCATTTTAATTAATTTACTTTATATTTATCGGGTTTTTGTTGTATGTATTTTCTATAATTTGATATTGATCCTTATGAAAATGAATATAATAGTCATTTTAAGCATTTCATCTAGATTGAAATTATAGTTCACTGTATAACATTCTAATAAATAATTAAGGAGATGTCACTAATTCGAAATAACCTAGCATACGACCGGCATAGTATGACCGACGCGAACGGGCAGATGACTTTGACGGTTTTGTAAATTTTCATACATTTTCGAACTACTGTTAATTTTTATGTAATTATTTGCTGTTTATAATTAATTTATACTTTTCTTTGGTTCTTCGCTTATTTGAGGAGCAGATTACCATTACAAGCAATGGATGAAGCCAGAGATGCGTAAATTGTGCCAAGAATAAGGAGGAAAACCCTACAAATGATAGTTGTGCTGATCTGTAAAGTTCATCTCTGCTATACAAATGAAAGAAATTATGTCGCTGACTTTCATAACCAGTATAATTTTACTATTTAAGTATTTAGGTGAAGTAGTATATTATTTCGTTGAAAAATAAGAATATGTGTAATAATCATAGCGATTTGTTTTATTAAACCCCCTACTTAATTTATAAATCATATTATTATAAAGATGATTTTTATGACAATAAGTTACCTCTTACGACCATAGGGACAGCCGTGTCCCATAAAAAAACACAAAAACTAAAACTAAATTTAATATCTTTCTTTAAAAATATGTTTTTTAGATCCACAATAAGTTATATTAAACAGTTAAAATGAACGCAACACCTCTCAAAACCTTATGGTCCTGAAAGGGTTATATCGACATTTTCAATGGACATTATTTAATTACGTTCTACTTAGACTTTACGGCAGTATAACATCGCTCTAATTGCATGTTTGACAAGTACCTCCCCATATGTAATAGATCTCTATCAAAAGATTTATTATTTCCGCTGTATGTGTTACGGTTTTAAACGAGTTGAGTGGAATCTAATCTTACCCCAAATAATATATATTTTTTTTGTTTATAATTTTTTTAAAGTTAGCAAAAATTTTTAATTCAATAAATGAAAACCAATCATTCATAGATCTGAATTATATAAATGAAAACGGCATCTCAGGATCGATCTCAGACTTGAGAGCGATTTATAAATTCGGGCTAAAGTAATGTAAAGTTTAGATATTGATATATAGTTTATCTTCTAGTGAGAATATTTAAAATATCATATTAATCGTATACATTTTACTGGATGACATATTAAGAAATGTAGGATTAGGATTAGGATCTTTGATTATGGCGTTCCGAGTGTGCCAGTAGAGCACATATCACTTCGCCAATGTCACGTTGTATGGAGAAAACACGAAGGAGGTTGTACGGTAAAAGAGATAATGTTACACAATAAGAGAATGCATGTTAAAAAAAAAAGATCCAGTTAAAAATTGCCTTCACCTATAAAAAACAAAAAAAATAAATTATATATACATTATATACATAACACAGAGGGTTAGTAATAAAAAATATAATACAAAGGTGTTAGCTTACAATTTAATTTTGTTATATCTAATATATTTACATAAAAATTTACATAGAGGACTAAACACAAACATTAACAAACATTGAACATTAAGGGGGCGGGGAACTTTGTGAGGAAGGACGTCGTATAAGGGACGGATCAACTTAGGGCAAGTGAAAAGTATGTGAGGAGGGGAACCGTCGTCTAGGCCACATTCACACAGTGAGTGGTCCCTGACCCTGATCTTAGCTAAGTGCACAGGTGTACATGCATGTCCAAGGCGCAAGCGACAAATAGTTGATATAATTCTCCGTTCAGTAAATTTTTGGGAAAAAAACCAAGGTCGCCTGGGGATATTAGGTTGAATCGCAGCATAAAACTTACCTTTCTGAGATTTTGACAGTTCCCAGAATTCAGACCATGACTCTTCCAAATGAGTTGATGCAAGAGACAACAAATCCTGGGCCAAAATAAAAAAATGATCTAAATTACCACACTGGATGGCTAATTTTGCGCACGAGTCTGCAGATTCATTCCCACTTATTCCAGAATGGCCTGGAATCCATGCCAAGGTAACATCCAAACCCTTTAAAAAGCATGAGTACAGTTCTTCACGAATCCTTAAAATAATTGAAGACCTTAATTTACTATGAAATGGATTTCCCTTTATAGCCAGTATGCAGCTTAAAGAGTCAGTACAAATGACAGTCTGTTTAAAGTCGTGGGAGTCTGTGAACCGGATTGCTTCTAACAAAGCAACAGCCTCTCCAGTAAACACAGATGATTCAGGAGGACATTTATATTGCAATATAATTTTGAATTTTGGTATCCAGCAAGCTGCACCAACACAGCTTTCCTTTGAAAGCTTTGATGCATCTGTAAAGATGAGGATGTGATTTGAAAAATTTTCATTTACTATGGATTGAAATTTTGTGTTGGTGTCAGCAGCTCCCTTGGTTAGACCAAGATTAGTGATAATGGATGGATGATGTACTAGTGCCTTATAAGGCGTACAGAATAATGGGTTAGATGGATAAGAGGACAAGGGATGAGGAAGGGAGGTAAATCTCAGGAAACTATTGAGCAAGTAGGGTAGGGGCCCGTTCCGAGGGATGAGGTCCGCTAAATCAGATAATTTAGACCATAGGAGGTGGGAAGACAGCTGTAACATTTTACCAACAAACCGGTCAGATAAGAATTGGCGACGGATAGGAAAAGGTGGATCTACACACTCCACCTGCAGTGCGTTGGTGGGGGAAGACTTCATTGCACCTATAATAATTCGTAGGCATTTGTATTGGATTCTATTGAGTTTTTCAGTAGCAACTTTATTAAAAGGGTCTAAAACAAATAATCCATAATCAATGTGACTACGGATTATGGCATTGTACAGTAGTTTCAGAGTATAAGGGTGTGCACCCCACCACACACCAGACACAGCTCTTAAAGCATTAATGCCTTTTTCACATTTTTTACTGATATATTCAGCATGTGCAATTCCGTTCAGTCTTTTATCAAGAATCATGCCTAAGAATTTAACGTTCTCTGCTAATTGGATAGTATCATTACCGTAAATAATTTCGAAATCAGGGGTTACTCTCTTTTTGGAAAAAACTACTGCCCGGCACTTTGCTACTGATAGTGCTAAGCCATGGTTAGAGAGCCACTGGTCTAGATAGCGTAAAGCAGTATTTAAGCGATAAGTTATATCCTCTACAGATTTTGAGCTGTAGTAAAGGACGATGTCGTCAGCATACTGAAGGATATTACAAAAACTATTGACAGACAATTCGAGGTCATGAGTATATAAGTTATACAACAGAGGACTGAGAGCTGAACCTTGAGGCAAACCTTTCCAGACAAGTCTGGGAGGTATAGTAAGCAGCGGATGTTTTACAGATATCGATCTACCGGTCAGCAGATTACATATAAAATGAGCCATCCTCGGCGGAATACTCAGCTGGTGCAATTTCTGCCTGAGTACCGGAAGAAGAACATTATCATATGCAGATGCAACATCTAGAAAAACACCAACCAAATACTCTCCTTTGGCATATGCTCGTCGAATGTCTGTAGTAAAAACACTGAGACTATCTGTGGTACTCAACCCCTTTCTGAAGCCAAATTGAGAGGGAGCTAAGATATTTCTGCTTTCCACTATCCATTCCATACGATTTTTTAAAAGCCGTTCCATAATTTTTGATAAAGCAGAGGCTAGAGCAATGGGTCTGTATGAATTAGGATCAGAAGGACATTTTCCAGGTTTTAGGATGGGAATAACATTTTGGAACTTCCAGGATTCGGGAATGTTACCTGATTGAAATATGTTGTTAACCAGATTTAAAAAGTGCAGCTTAGACTTCTCATTTAGTCTAGTTATAAAAGAATAAGAAATACAATCCTCACCTGGGCTAGTATCTCTTAAATCCGTTAAGACATTTTTGAGTTCTTCGAACGAAAACTTAGCATCCATTTCATCCAAAGATTCAATCAGAGGGGAAACAAATAAATCACAAGAAGGAACAAAGGGAGGCGCCAGTTTGTTAGCAAAATCATTAAGCCACAAAGAGGGATTATTGGAACTAGGACTGGGACTACTGTTAAGAGAACGGCGAAATCTCTTAACATTTGTCCATACAAGGGAGGAAGAGGAACAAGGACTAAGGGATTCACAAAAATTTGTCCATCCAAGTTTTTTCTTTTTCCCAGTCAAATTTCTAAACTTCGCATCTCTGCGCTTATACTCAATGTAATTCTCCATAATCATACAGGCAGCATATGACTCCTCGGCTGATGTCCGCCGATCGACAGAATCAGAGCATTCCTGATCCCACCAGGGATTGAAATGCATCCAATTCTGAATGGAGTGTTTTTTCGGGATATGCAAGTCAGCTGCAGACAAAATGGCAGAGACAAAACGATCATAGCAAAGAATGATATTCTCAGAATTACCGAACTCAGGAAGATTGCCCAACATGCAATCCACAGAGTCGGCGTACTCAGTCCAGTTGGCTTTTTTCAGGTTATATTTAGAGGAAGAATTAAGAGGGGGAGAAGGGGGATGTCTATTATGTATAGAAAGGAGAATAGGGAAATGGTCACTACCATAGGTAGAAGGAAGAACAGACCATGATAGCTGGGAAGCAAGAGAAGGAGAAGATAAGGAAAGGTCAACAGCAGTCCTAGGATTCTGATTTGGATTAACCCTACGAGTCGGTGAGCCATCATTGAGAATGCAAAGAGATACATCATCAATCATGTCTACCAACGAAGGAGAAAATCCATCACAGTAATAACACCCCACAAAGAGTGATGAGTGTTAAAATCCCCAGGACCAACACAGGACTAGGAAGTGAGGAGATAATAGACTTAAGCTCAAGGAAAAGAGAGTAAGAAGGATGAGGATATAAACGGACAGAAAGGAGATATTGAAAGCCCTCACAGCAACAGCATTAATCTGTTGGCTGTGAGAAGGGAGAGGGATAAGGGAATAAGGAGGGGAGTGCTGGATAAGGATAGCACAACCTCCATACCCGTCATTTCTGTCCTCCCTTAAACAGGAGAAACCTGGCACCCTAAAGCGGGAATCAGGCACCAACCATGTTTCCGAGAGGGCAATATATGACAGGATTATACAGGGCAATAATATTAAGTAATTCGTGCTTTTTTAGCACGAATACTTTGACTATTCCACTGTAGGAAGTTCAGTGGCTCCATTATTTAGTATTTAAAAATTGTTAGTAAGTTTTTGGCAACGTTGGACGGTATAGGAAGTTCATCAGCGTTTGAAAGATGCTCACAAGGGTTTCAGTTAGTGCAACCAATAGATCTTTTCTAGATTCTATTGACTGTCAACACCTTGATTTAGAGCGCAACCATTAGGAAGGGAAGAGCGGACAATTGGCAGTTAAGGCTTGATGAGCTTGTCTATTATACCCCTTTGCTAAAGGAGCGCGGGGACGCGGAGACTGGAAAACTGTCTTTCGGTATGATTTATACGAGTGACAGGGGCTGTTGATATTGGAGATAGAGGGAGAGCGGGACGGGAAGATATTTCCTTAGCCATGTCAGCATAAGATCTGCGGACAGGAGGGAAACGAGCGGAAGCCTCTATATAAGATATACATTCCTGTGACATTGTAATTTTGATGGACTGTTGCCTTGCAAACTCAGGACAGTCCTTGTCTGTTGCAAAATGTTTACTCTCACAATATAAACATAAAGAATTTTCCCTGCTAGTGTCACATGCATCACCATTATGGGACTCAGAACACTTGTAGCATCTTGGCTTCGATCTGCACTGTGATTTTATATGACCAAATCGACAACAGTTAAGGCATTGAATGGTGGGATACTTGTAGGGTTCAACTGGGAGAGAGGAATGGTACGAAAAGACCCTTTCAGGCAACATTTGACCGCGGAATGTAACTACAACCGACTGAGTCGGGACCCATGTAGTCACACCCTCACTGACACACTTTCTATTTAAACGCCTTACTTTCATCACCTGTACACCACCTGAGGGAAATTCCAAAGAGCCTACAAATTCGTCTAGCGAAAAATCTACTGGGACATCTCTTACAATACCCATTCTGGTAATATTGAAAGTAGGGATAACTGCAACATACTTACATAGACTAAGAATGGGATTAGATAAAAATGAATTCGCTGCAGTAGCTGTTGAGAATTCTACGCTTATTTTGTTGCGACCAACATTTTTCACACCATCGCTGGTGATATTAGATATTTTATTAATATGGAGAAACTGGCCAAACTTAATGGCTTTAATGGCAGTCCCTGCTGCAGGGTCTGGAGTTTCCCTCGACACATACACTATAAAAGGGCCTTTATCCGTATCTAGATAGGATTTAGGGCTTTCAGACAAGGAAGGGTGTATGTATAAGTTTTGAATTGACGGAGTAGCTGTCGCTGGGTTAATAATAGTTTTTTTAATTAAATTTTCATTTTGGGCAGGTGTGTCATCACCTTGCCTTTTTCTCGAAGAAGTCTGCAGATCACATATGCCACCACCAGGATCAGGTGGATCAGGCGGATGCTCAGCATCCATTTTAAAATAAACTAACCTAACTTACCTTATATCTAATCTAGTTATTAAAACACCACAAACACTAACACCAACCTAACACCTTAATAATACAAATCTTTTTTTTTTTTAAACAACCGCAATTTCCACTAAAAATGTACGACAAAAAACAATAAAAACTAAACCCTCACTAACACGTGTGTTAACCAAAACAAACGTCCCTAAAAAAAAAAAAATCTTAAGAAATGTATCATACAAATGAAGACTAGAGAAAAATTATTTCAATATATATTTACATAGGTAGGTACTGTCAGTTTGTGGATAAGCTAAGTCTCACAGGCATTCCAACGCTTATCTCTGCTCTAAATTTTAAGATAACTGAGTATATTTAAATTGAAAACAACCAGTTTCCAGCAAGAGATTAGTACGTATAAGCACAATCATCTTAAATTGTAAAATTAGCCAAAGGCGCCGCAGCGCCCGCGCCGGCCGCGACGACGCCTCGTTTGGTTATTATTTATAACTTTGTTGTTTGTACTTACTTCTCTTACCATCATACATTCATAAGTGAGATACGTATGAAATAAATATTAGATTCCATGTTTTTCCAGCTTCACGCTGTATCCCGCTTACAGCAGAATGGCAACATAGCGTAAAGACATTGAGTTAGTTTCCACTTTTCGCCGAACTTTTCGAGATATTACTTGTTGAGTGGAACACATCGCCGTACTTTTGCCTCGAAGCAGAGCGAACAAATGAAAATATTAATAAATCATAATTCATTCCCTCGAATGGGGATCAAATCCACAACCGTTGCCCTGCGCCCCTGCGTCACGACGGCCTTACATTCCATATTAAAAAAAATAGTTTTGTAGTATGTAGAGTACTTAGTGATATATAATTTCGTTGTTAGCTCTCCGCTCATTTAGACATATCGTTCTGGGTGCTGATCTAACACAAACTTTTGCTACAAAGTATAGTTTTGATTCAAGTAGAAAATGCCCATATTTTTAGCATAAATATTTTGGAAAATAAAAAATTTAAACCAAAACCCACCATATAAAATTAGATAAAATTCCATTGCGTCCTTAATAAGGACTTAAGCAATACTTACTATATATATAATAGAAAAGTATGCATCAACATAGCTGCTATCTCGCTTGTATCATTACACCTCAATCCGGCGCGTGCAGCCTCACTTGCACCGTTCGGGACGACCTCTCACATAAGTCATTAATGACATCTATCTATTCATACATTCATCTCCGTCAATATCCGTCGATCTAGATATGAATATCATTAACATTAATATGATAAGATCGAGATAAGAACTGTTTAATATATTGATTTGTGTCCGTTAATTAGGTAAGTGTTATATCGGTAGTTCAGTTTTGATCTTAGTTTGAGAATACTTTTAATGTCTTCGTTGAATATTCACATGTCAAGATATTTTAAAATAAATTACAAATGTCGATTTAATAAATCGATTATGTATGTATATAGGCCAAGTAGTAAATGTAATATGTATAATGTCAGTCGTGGTGCAGGGGCGCTAATGTGTAAAGGTAAACACAACTAGTATGGGTTCGACGCCACTTCCCATTCGCGTGAGTGCTAGGTGCTCAAACCCCGGTATATCGAGATCTCGATATTGCGAGATCCATCATAGTTTTCCAGTGACGCATGCTGCAGGATTATTGCAGATTTTGAAATGAAATAAGATTAACACAAAATATTGGAAGTTTAAAAAAAAACTTTGTGATTAGGGTGCGCAAATGTACAGAAAAGCAGGTAAAAACTTCCGGCACATGACAGGGTAGACAAAGGGAACCTAGGAATCTAATACCAACACACTCCGTTTTTATTATGGCACTTCCTTTTCTCACTTTGTGCTGAATTCAAGAGGCGGAACTCAATGTCCATCAATGTGGTGTCGAGGCAAAATGCCAGTTTTGCCACCTCAGCTAAGAAAATGTAAATATGAAATATTTCCTCGAGTAGAAATCGAAGCCACAACCTTAGCTTATAAATTAAAAGGTTTATAAATAATGAAAATAACTTTTAAATGAAGACATCTTATCAGTGTAAAATAAGAAGACCTTGTTACTTAACTGAACTAGAGCAGAGTAATCTGGGTGCAAAGTGGATTGTAAAATTTTAAAATAATACGTTCATAGAGCTAACGAAGAAACTGTGTGAAAGATTTTCAAAGAAATTTTACTGGAAGTATGTAATAGAAAAAGGATTTTATGAAATGTTATGTTTCGAAGAAAACTATAAGTTTAATATGTACAGTATTTCAGTAGTCAGTGTTTTGTTGAAACAAATTTTAGGTTTTCGCGATATCACCGCATTTATCAGGTTAGGCAGAGAGATTCTAATGTTAAGACACTCCACCCCCATGCTCTGTTCAACTTACGAGACATTGCGAGTTGAGAGGCGAATTGTAAATAATTCTTTCTGCCAAGTGAGAATCGAACTTACAACCGCCATTTTTACAGTCAGACGTTATAATGCACCAGACCATGCGGCCGGACCATGTTAAAACAAATGCATGGGTTTTTATTAGAACAAGTCAAACAGCAGGGTTTTTATTTCACGAGCGTAGAGTGGAGATCGGGGACAGCCTGGTTATAACGAAGATAACATTCAAATTAATCTCACTAATTAAGTCTTTTTTGTTTTCTTTTAAATATTATATAAATTTTCATGAGCCTTAGTCTCTAAATGACGAAATAATTTACTGTTTTGTTTGTTAATTAAGTTTATTTTTCATTTTTATTTTACTTCGGCATTTTGTGAAAAAGATTTTTTTTATTTAATATTAGTAATGTCATGTTTTGCACCTTTTTTTTAAGGGGCGACGGTCAGTCTGACGCCGGTTGATCTACGGAATGCCGAATGCGTTGGAGGAAGGACGCTAAGTCAATATTTGAGAAATAAATATGAAATAGTTCCTTATGGTATACGATGTTATGACTGGAGCCGCAATGTAAACACTGGTAAGGGATGGTTTGCTATTTGGGATGGTTACAAAAATGTGGAGGCTAATCCATCTGTGAATGAAAATAGAAAGAGAAAAAACGAAAGAAAGAAGAAAGTGAAAAAATCACTTCTTTCTTAACTCTAAACCAATTTAGAGTACAAACGCACACTTAAACAATTACAATTACATATGCTCGAAAATTTAAGTAAAAGTGGAGATCAATGTGTATTATAAATAAGTCCTCTCCGCCTATTCTATTGTATGCGGGATAAAAAAGGTGAAGAAAAATAAAGATAATTATAATTCAGATATTTCTAGTAGCAGAATCTCAACTTGCACCTATTGGAACTATCTACAAACCCTGCTGCATGCGGGATACAGCATGTTTATTTAATTAGTGATTCCGTTCTGTACATAATTTTCAACAATTTCAAGCTTTGCCTCACCAGACGGAGAATATAAGCATTCCATCCAATGGAAACCAAACCTGCAACCATCGTGTGAACAGTCGTCTCTTACCGACTGTGCCACAATGACGTCGTGGTATGTAACAATTAATAAAACCATACATTTAACCCCGCGCTAGCAGAAACGTGTAATTACAAAGATACATTTGCTTTATCTTTTATTTGCTCGACTTGCCCCATAGTGGAAAATTCTTAATTTCTCTAGAGACCACACTTTGGAGACGCAAGTTCGTATTCGGGGCAATAGTAATTACACAGTGTAAAGTGCAGCAACGCTGTTTATCTATTAGGCGAGAGGAAGTAAATTTACTGTACTCTTTAATCATTACTTCTCGTAATGGCAAATATGTATAGAGTTTTCACAAATTATTTAAGTGCAAGGTTCTTTGAAAATTTACTATTTAGTTAATATTTACTTCAGTTTGTTTCTCAAAGGACTATAATGTATTTTTATATAGACTTTTTAGAAACAAAATGATGTAGAAAACTTATATGTTGAGTATTTTCTGGCTTCTACTAGAAAAGCTATCTTAAGAGTCGAAATAGCCACTCGCAAAGTGCAGCCAGCGTTGTTGTCATTCCGCGCCGTCACGACTTGTGTGAGTGCAGTGCGCGCTTGCATTTTATTTGAATAATAAATATAAGGTTTTACTTGGATACAACATATAGTGGTAGTAAACAGAGTGTTTATGTCGTTACATATGTAAGTGTATGTTGAAGTTTACCCTTGAATGCTATATATTTATACTAGCGGACCCGGACGCGGCTTCGCCCGCTTAAACTATACGAATGCTTATTAGATATATTTATGAAATAGTTTTTGAAATTATGTAATTAATTTAGATGAAAAAAATTATAAGTAAACGTAACCAATAAAATATTATAATAATAAAATAAAACTAAACAAAACCAGCTACATTATTAAAATAATCAAAGTACCTAAAATAAATATTTAAAAGAATTAAAATTAAAAGTGTTGTGCTATGTTTTTGAAAGTGCATGTGGTTAATTACATAATACTCAAATACAATAAAAAAAAATATATATTTTTTGTCTCTGTCTGTCTTTCTATTTCCCCGAGCTAATGTCCAAAATAACTGAATTGATTTTTATTGGACTTTCAGTGATCGATTTTACTGATTTACCCGGGAATAATCTTCTTCCACGTTTTCCTTGCGCGCGTTACATTAAATATAATAAATTTTGCGAGCAATATCAAATAAAATCCCATAAAACTAAAACTATAATACAATTTATTAAGTGTATAACAACGGTATAGTTAACCATCCAACCAAGATGAAATAACCAACAATACTTTCCTTAATACTTAAGTAATACTTAAGCGAAGCGAATATGCGAAGAACCAAAGAAAAGTATAAATTAATTATAAACAGTAAATAATTACATAAAAATTAACAGTAGTTCGAAAATGTATGAAAATTTACAAAACCGTCAAAGTCATCTGCCCGTTCGCGTCGGTCATACTATGGCTCGTAGGCTAGGTCATTTCGAATCAGTGACATCTCCTTAATTATTTATTAGAATGTTATACAGTAAATTATAATTTCAATCTAGATAAAATGCTAAAAGTGACTATTTTATTCATTTTCATAAGGATCAATATCAAATTATAGAAAATACATACAACCAACCCGATAAATATAAAGTAAATCAATTTAAATGGTTACTTTTGCTCAACCTTCAGAGATAGACATGGTCTATGTATCGTGGACTTTTTTAAACATTTTTTAAAGGATAATATTTTTGTAAAACATTGTTTTTATTTATCTTATAAGGTGGAGTCGGCGCACGCCATTTATTCGCCATGCAAGCTCAGTTTGGGTGACGTTTTCTTAAAACAACAAACAAACTTTGCAAACCGTTGCTTAGCAACGGTCGGTTGTTATAAACATGGCAGAATAAATTGCCTGTCAAATTAAAAAAATATTTAAATATATTACTATATATCGAAAATATTACAAACTAGCGACCCACTCGCGGCTTCGCCCGCTTAAACTACTGAATTATTTATCTAATATACTGAATTGCGTTCCTTAAACAAACGACACAAACAACAGAATATTTAAGTGGTAAAAATCATAAACAACGTAATAGGTAGTCTACCTATTATTCTTTTATGTAAAAATATTTAAACGAAAGATTGATGATTGATGATTATTTAAAGAGCTCCAAAATATGTGCAATTGTTTCTAAACCTACTTTACTAAAGAGCTAGCATTGAAGCATTCTCTAGTCCAGCTCCTTTCTTCTGGCGCTGGGGAACGGCATCAAGGCCATCTGGCCGTGGTCTCGATAGGCAACCATTAATATGGGTGCATCGCTAGGGGCCCTTTGGCCCTAGGACTGTGTACCTGCCCTAGACCAGATACAGAGAGAGTTTTTTTGGTGGGAATGGAAGGATAATCAAAGCTCAGCCAGTTGAGACACTCAGTCAGGAGGACCAACTTACGGTCGTGCGTTGGGATGTCATCGGTATATAATTCGTAGAGGGCAAGTGATAAAATGCTGCCCTGGGGAATTCCGGCAGCGATCGAATGGCTGCTACACTCTCCACTCTCACGAAAAATGTCCTGTCAGGTAGGTAGTCGGTAAGAACATGCGCGACGTGATAGTGCCGGCCCTGAGCACTTTATGTGCTACGTCGAGAGAACGAACTATTAAACTCTCCTTTCGGTTAATCGCTGCTGCACCGTAGTGACCCGCTCTGGCCACCTGCAGAGTGGTTGAGTGTCCGCTCGCCAAACTATTTGCTTCGTGGTGCTGGAGAAGTGGGAGGAATAACTTGTCGAATAACTTCGCCATCGCGCTGATGAGCCTTAGGTAACATGATCAGGCCCTCCTTCTATGCCCGGGGGAAAGGAGCCAGGCGGCCGTGGCGGATGCACTTTTATAAGCAAGCAAACATTTTTAGTAATGTAATTTTAAATCTGTGTTACAGCTTCAAAAGTACTTATTAAAATTAAAAACACTAAATGACAGTTTTTATGTACATTAAATGGTAATTAAGCTGTGCAGTAATTATGCTGTGAGTAAGGGATAAATGAAACATGAGTCGATACAGCTGTGTATGGCCTGCGTTATGCATTTATAATGACAATTAAAAACGGACAGACGGACAACAAAGTGATCCTATAAGGATTCTGTTTCTTTCTTTTGAGGTACAGAACCCTCAAAATGGATTATTTTTTAGTTTGGTTATCCACGCTGTTGTGCACTAAATAATTTTGGATTTTGGAATTGATTAGATTGAGCTTGCAAGAATAGTCATATTTAAAAGAAAAATGTTTATTTATTTCATATTTGTCTAGGTAAACTGTAATTGCGCGCACACTGCAAACGTAATTTTTCCCACATAAATTCCGGGTTAAAATATAGATTACATATACAATAACAAATCTATCATACACAAATTGCAAGAACTACGTAGCTGCTTGAGAAAGTCTCAACTTATATTGGAGAATATTGAAATCTTTGTCGAGTTTTTTCTGTCATCACACAAACAAGAATTGAAAACTTAAGATTTTTACTTTCTGCACAATTTATGCTTTAAATACAGTAGTCACGCCACTATGACGCGATTGCGTCATCAATTTTTATTATTCTACCCTGCAACTTATTTGTGAACGATGATATAAAAGGCTGCACGGGCGTTGTACACGCAGTCTTGGCTCTGGTGTGGGACGGAGCACTACTCGTGCTCCACCACTGGCTAACCTCGACTATTTGGACAATTAATTATTTGATTAATTAATTAATTGTTATTTTAATTATAAATGTGGTTAAGACCTATTTATAATTATCTACGTGAAGTCTTGGCTCTGGTGTGGTTCAGAGTACTACTCGTATTCTGCCACATAACCTCGACTATTCGGGTAATTGATTATTTAGTTAATCAATTATTATCGTAGTTATGAATGTGGTTAACACCTATTTGTAATTGCTTACTTTAGAAATCATTCAGTTATTTATGCCTTTAGCTACTATTTGAAACTACCTTGCTAAAAGTATTTATGTTAAAATTGCTTTTTGTACATATGTCATGTGTTCACATGTGAGTAGAACCAAAGGCCAGGACATGGTCGGGTGTTCTGCTCGTTTAACGCCCACCACGCGTCTTTGTCTAAAACATCAGACGTAGTATGTGTATAGGTACGAGACTCCTGTTACCTAAATTAAGTGTATTTACGTTTAGTTTACATTACTTTTAATTACTAAAATCAGAAAAGAAACCTTAAAAAAATATAATTAAATGAATACTATTAAATTGATACATAACTATATTTAAATTAAAAAAATAAAAAAATATTAAAAAAATAAAAAAACAAATAAAAAATAAAAAAATATAAAAAAAATATAAAAAAAATAAAAAACAAATAAAAAAAATATTAAAACAATAAAAAACAAAAATAAAAAATAAAAATATATTTTACAATACAATATTTTACAAAATATATTTTTATTGTTTTCGGAGAGTTCGGAGGGATCGGAGGGATCGGAGGGATCGGAGATTTCGGAGAGTTCGGAGATTTCGGAGAGTGATCCTATAAGGATTCTGTTTCTTTCTTTTGAGGTACAGAACCCTCAAAATGGATTATTTTTTAGTTTGGTTATCCACGCTGTTGTGCACTAAATAATTTTGGATTTTGGAATTGATTAGATTGAGCTTGCAAGAATAGTCATATTTAAAAGAAAAATGTTTATTTATTTCATATTTGTCTAGGTAAACTGTAATTGCGCGCACACTGCAAACGTAATTTTTCCCACATAAATTCCGGGTTAAAATATAGATTACATATACAATAACAAATCTATCATACACAAATTGCAAGAACTACGTAGCTGCTTGAGAAAGTCTCAACTTATATTGGAGAATATTGAAATCTTTGTCGAGTTTTTTCTGTCATCACACAAACAATAATTGAAAACTTAAGATTTTTACTTTCTGCACAATTTATGCTTTAAATACAGTAGTCACGCCACTATGACGCGATTGCGTCATCAATTTTTATTATTCTACCCTGCAACTTATTTGTGAACGATGATATAAAAGGCTGCACGGGCGTTGTACACGCAGTCTTGGCTCTGGTGTGGGACGGAGCACTACTCGTGCTCCACCACTGGCTAACCTCGACTATTTGGACAATTAATTATTTGATTAATTAATTAATTGTTATTTTAATTATAAATGTGGTTAAGACCTATTTATAATTATCTACGTGAAGTCTTGGCTCTGGTGTGGTTCAGAGTACTACTCGTATTCTGCCACATAACCTCGACTATTCGGGTAATTGATTATTTAGTTAATCAATTATTATCGTAGTTATGAATGTGGTTAACACCTTTTTGTAATTGCTTACTTTAGAAATCATTCAGTTATTTATGCCTTTAGCTACTATTTGAAACTACCTTGCTAAAAGTATTTATGTTAAAATTGCTTTTTGTACATATGTCATGTGTTCACATGTGAGTAGAACCAAAGGCCAGGACATGGTCGGGTGTTCTGCTCGTTTAACGCCCACCACGCGTCTTTGTCTAAAACATCAGACGTAGTATGTGTATAGGTACGAGACTCCTGTTACCTAAATTAAGTGTATTTACGTTTAGTTTACATTACTTTTAATTACTAAAATCAGAAAAGAAACCTTAAAAAAATATAATTAAATGAATACTATTAAATTGATACATAACTATATTTAAATTAAAAAAATAAAAAAATATTAAAAAAATAAAAAAACAAATAAAAAATAAAAAAATATAAAAAAAATAAAAAACAAATAAAAAAAAATATTAAAACAATAAAAAACAAAAATAAAAAATAAAAATATATTTTACAATACAATATTTTACAAAATATATTTTTATTGTTTTCGGAGAGTTCGGAGGGATCGGAGGGATCGGCGGGATCGGAGGGTTCGGAGGGTTCGGAGGGTTCGGAGGGTTCGGAGGGTTCGGAGGGTTCGGAGGGTTCGGAGGGTTCGGAGGGTTCGGAGGGTTCGGAGGGTTCGGAGGGTTCGGAGGGTTCGGAGGGTTCGGAGGGTTCGGAGGGTTCGGAGGGTTCGGAGGGTTCGGAGGGTTCGGAGGGTTCGGAGCGTTCGGAGAGTTCGGAGCGTTCGGAGCGTTCGGAGGGTTCGTAGAGTTCGTAGAGTTCGGAGCGTTCGGAGGGTTCGTAGAGTTCGTAGAGTTCGTAGAGTTCGTAGAGTTCGTAGAGTTCGTAGCGTTCGTAGAGTTCGGAGAGTTCGGAGAGTTCGGAGAGTTCGGAGAGTTCGGAGAGTTCGGAGAGTTCGGAGAGTTCGGAGAGTTCGGAGAGTTCGGAGAGTTCGGAGAGTTCGGAGAGTTCGGAGAGTTCGGAGAGTTCGGAGAGTTCGGAGAGTTCGGAGAGTTCGGAGAGTTCGGAGAGTTCGGAGAGTTCGGAGAGTTCGGAGAGTTCGGAGAGTTCGGAGAGTTCGGAGAGTTCGGAGAGTTCGGAGAGTTCGGAGAGTTCGGAGAGTTCGGAGAGTTCGGAGAGTTCGGAGAGTTCGGAGAGTTCGGAGAGTTCGGAGAGTTCGGAGAGTTCGGAGAGTTCGGAGAGTTCGGAGAGTTCGGAGAGTTCGGAGAGTTGGGAGAGTTCGGAGAGTTCGGAGAGTTCGGAGAGTTCGGAGAGTTGGGAGAGTTCGGAGAGTTGGGAGAGTTGGGAGAGTTGGGAGAGTTGGGAGAGTTGGGAGAGTTGGGAGAGTTGGGAGAGTTGGGAGAGTTGGGAGAGTTGGGAGAGTTGGGAGAGTTGGGAGAGTTGGGAGAGTTGGGAGAGTTGGGAGAGTTGGGAGAGTTGGGAGAGTTGGGAGAGTTGGGAGAGTTGGGAGAGTTGGGAGAGTTGGGAGAGTTGGGAGAGTTGGGAGAGTTCGGAGAGTTCGGAGAGTTCGGAGAGTTCGGAGAGTTGGGAGAGTTGGGAGAGTTCGGAGATTTGGGAGATTTGGGAGAGTTGGGAGAGTTGGGAGAGTTGGGAGAGTTGGGAGAGTTGGGAGAGTTGGGAGAGTTGGGAGAGTTGGGAGAGTTGGGAGAGTTGGGAGAGTTGGGAGAGTTGGGAGAGTTGGGAGAGTTGGGAGAGTTGGGAGAGTTGGGAGAGTTGGGAGAGTTGGGAGAGTTGGGAGAGTTGGGAGAGTTGGGAGAGTTCGGAGAGTTGGGAGAGTTGGGAGAGTTGGGAGAGTTGGGAGAGTTGGGAGAGTTGGGAGAGTTGGGAGAGTTCGGAGAGTTCGGAGAGTTCGGAGAGTTGGGAGAGTTGGGAGAGTTGGGAGAGTTGGGAGAGTTGGGAGAGTTGGGAGAGTCGGGAGTGTCGGGAGAGTCGGGAGAGTCGGGAGAGTCGGGAGAGTTGGGAGAGTCGGGAGAGTTGGGAGAGTTGGGAGAGTTGGGAGAGTTGGGAGAGTTGGGAGAGTTGGGAGAGTTGGGAGAGTTGGGAGAGTTGGGAGAGTTGGGAGAGTTGGGAGAGTTGGGAGAGTTGGGAGAGTTCGGAGAGTTCGGAGAGTTCGGAGATTTGGGTGAGTTGGGAGAGTTGGGAGAGTTGGGAGAGTTGGGAGAGTTGGGAGAGTTGGGAGTGTTGGGAGAGTTGGGAGAGTTGGGAGAGTTGGTAGAGTTGGGAGAGTTGGGAGAGTTGGGAGAGTTCGGAGAGATCGGAGAGTTCGGAGAGTTCGGAGAGTTGGGAGAGTTGGGAGAGTGGGGAGAGTTGGGAGAGTTCGGAGAGTTCGGAGAGTTGGGAGAGTTGGGAGAGTTGGGAGAGTTGGGAGAGTTGGGAGAGTTCGGAGAGTGCTCTGTTCTTGCACATTTTCCTTTGAAAAATAGTGCCATAACTGTAACAGTTACACACTTCTATAAAATTTTAGTAAATTACTTTGCTCTATTGTCAATAACTTCCACAGCGTACGCGATATAAGGTTTGTTTGGTATTTTTTTATACGTTAATTGCCTAATTGTATTTTCCAAATCGGCCCCGTAGTTTCAGAGCCTATTCAATTCAAATAAAGAAACAAAACACCTAAATCGGTTGTCTTCATAATGTTAGTGATATTGATGCAACTTCCTCCCCACTCTGCAGAGTTACTTACTCGCTATGGTGCGCGAGGCTACATACACTCAGCATTTTTTATTATTTTATGATTTTCTTTAGAGTGATATTTTTAAATTCGTTATATATTTTGAATGGATTGTCCGATTCTGTTAATGTAAAAAGTATCTTACACATATTGAAATTATCTTTAATAAAATATCATTTAATAGAATAAGGATTAATGCAGAGGTATGAATAAAATGGTTTGATTATTGCCGGCACTTTCATCAACTTATAAAATATAAAAATGTAGTTATATTGTCATAACTATAGTAGTTGGACATATGGTATCGCGGACTTTTTTATAGATATTGATGCGTTCTATAATACTGTAGAACATTATTTTGTTCTATCATCAATAGTTTTCGCAGCGCACGCGATGATAAAATTTTTTAGATCAATTTCTTCACACCTTGGGTTTTTATTGCATTTTTCTTAGGGATTTCCCTATTTTTTTTGAAAATGTAATATAGCCTATGTGGGACGGTGAAGATGCAGCTTTTTAATAGCGAAAGAATTTTTGAAATTGGTCCGGTAGTTGTCGTGTGAAAACAATACAAACATACATACATACATACGTATAAAAATACAAATCTTACCTCTTTATAATATTAGTATAGATATGAGAAAAAATAGTAACTTATGTTCATCCGAAGCCCCTCAAGTATCTCTATATGAGTATTTTATCGCAATTGAATTAGCGGTTTGGCCCTGATTGCGTAAAAGACAGACAGACAGACAGAGTTACTTTCGAATTTATAATATAGGTATGGATTTATTTTTTAGCTTCACGCTGTATTCCTCAGCAGGATAGGCAGAGGAGGGGAGATTCAAAGCTGAGACCAGTGGTAGCGCAGTGGAAAAAGTGTGACTATAAACGAGACAGTTTGTAGCTTCGATACTCACTCGAGTATATGAAATAATTAAAATTTTCCTTTCCTCGCTCCGGTAACGAGGCAGAACCGCGACGTTGAGGTCCAGCACTCAATACGAACTGCTTCCAGATGGCGAAAAGTAGAAAACAGAGTTTATTAACATCAGGTGTTCAGGTTCCCTCTGCCTACCTTCCTTTAGTAAAGATGACTATATTTTCTTAAATGAGATAAAAGATACTAAAGTAAAAAAATGCTAGTAGGGTCCACGGACTTTTGTGCACCCGTCGATGCATTTAAAAGGCGTCTCTATATGAAAGAGCTCGTCAGCGTGAAGAACGCGGCTTATTATAATGATATTTATCTTGACGAGACAGAGTACCTAAGTTAACACTTCACTAACAATATATTATTATTGCTTTATTGTAGTGCTACTTTTAAATTAATTGGTAAGAATATATTTTTTTTGAATTTTTATTGGTGTCTAAAAAAGGGAATATTAATATCTATTTTTTACTTTTTACTTCACACTTTATTCCGAGGTAGCAGGGAACACGAAGAGAACCTAGAGGCACCCCGTCCCATTACACTTTAGTTTTCAATGTACCGATGTATGTATAATATGTTAAAGTGATGATGTTATTAGAAAACGAAAGTTATTCGGATTAGTAAACTCAACATTGTGTAGTTCAAGCGGGCGAAGACTTTTATACGTAAAAACTTTTAAACGTGAAGAATAATAGTTTATTTTTTAGCTTCACATTGTATCCCGCTTATAGCAGGGTAGGCAGATGGAACCTGGTAACCTAGTGTTAAGACAATTCGTTCCCGTCAAGACAGTTACTTTGCGGCGAACTCCGGAGGCATTGCGTGTTGAGTTGCGGAACTCAAGGCCGTACTTTTGGTGATTTCCTTGGATGGGGATCAAACCCATAACGGGCCGCGTTTACAGACGCACGCTTGTACCCCTGCGCCACGACTGGCCTCAATAAAATATAAGTTAATGTATAATACGTCCAACCATATAAATATAAATTATTAAAATTACTATTCATGAATTTCATGCCCAAGAGACTCATTTCTAGGGCGGGAGATATGTCCATGACTCATTTATATTGGCCATCACACGTCTCTTTTAACATTCATTTTATTGAGTCTTCCCATACAAAGAAGTAAAACTGCAAATACAAGAAAATTGAAACAAACAATAATTATTATTTTAATTTCACATTGTTACTTATTGTTAAAAAAGAAGTCGTAAATTAAAATGTAACTATTACAATATTGGTGCTGATGTATGTAAAAATATCAATGAATATCAGTTTCATTTGTAATCACTTGTTATCTACGACGGGACGGTGACAGTATGTGCATTTGGGATGAGATAATTTTTGTTTGTTAGTGTATGTGTATGTATGTTTGTGAAAACTAATGTTACCATTTATCTCCAAAACCACTGCTCCAATTTTAATGCGGTTTCCTTGATGGGTTTGAATTGTATTGGTGCTTATTCTTAGTAAGGTGTTACGGTAACAACTTACCTTATATGATCGCGTGTTTAAAATGTAAACTGAGCTAATCCATCAATTAGGCAGTTAAATATGAACTATAATATATTAATATGATCTTATACATATTCGTATATGAGTGGTACGTTCATTATATAAGCGTGATCTACAATAAATGTCTATAGTTTCTTATTGGTTCTCGTTTCTAAATGATAATTATTTTGAAGCAAAACAGAATCCATCAAAAATAACTTAATTATTGAAAAACTTACCGCAAAATACGAAAACTTTTGAAACGTCATCTTAATTATGATAAATACTCTACAATTTATATTCATTAATATTCAAATGACTTGTAGCTTATTTCTTATTATATTCGCATAACTCCGGCTTATTTAGTTTTTGTTCAATTCGCTCAGTCTAGGAATATTATAACGTTTTCGTAAAACATTTACCACCATTTAGGTATTTACGTCTAGAAATTGAAATGAAGTCTTGACAGATGAAATCAAGCCTCTCGCGCCAACTCTACGCGTAAATAATCTATATCTTTATAATAAATCATAACCGATCGGTGTCTATACATGGGAGATATATATAAAAAACAATGTTATTGGTGGTATTTAATAAACTAATAGAACTAATAATAATTTAAGCTTAGAAACAGCTGAACCGACTTATTTACAGTTTTCACTACTGTAATTTGGCAAGCTTCTAAAACTTATAACATTTTAAATACGAAAATAAATAAGTTTAATATATCCAAAATAATATTCTTAATATACCAAAAATAAGTACAGTAGTAATTACACACTGTTAGTGACTTACAGTCGTCCACACAAAATGAATTGCTCTCACTGACGCCCACAACTTACCTCTATTGGACGCCTCGTTAGCGGCCCTCAGATTCTGGAATAAAAAGAAAAATCTGTAATCAAATATCAAATTGTATTGATATTCAAATGTAACGCACATATGTACGTAAATGTTAAAATAAAATCGAAGTAAATCCCGCACACAGCAGGGTTGGCAGAGGGAACCTAGCTCTTAACCTATGTTCCCTACTTTCCGCCAAATTTCCAAGGTAATGCGTAGTGTAATTCAATGCCGGGGTTTGGCCTTGGTGCCAGAGCGAAGCAATGAAATTATTAATAAATAATAATTCATTCCCTCGAGTATGGATCGAACCCACAACTGTCGTGTTACAGTCAAATTCTTGTGCCCCTGGGCCACAACGGCCTCTGTACTACAAAATAAAGACATCCCAAATGCAAACTACATGCTGGAACTGGACGCCAAACTCAAAGGGTTTTTTCCAGTATTTCGATATACTTAGTAAAAATGTGATTTAGATAAAATGTGATTTAGCTATAATACATAATGATTACTTTATCAGTTGTATTAACATCTACGAATGTATATATTTTTTCAGCTTCACTCTGTATCCCCCATATAACAAGGTAGGCAGAGGGATTCTAGTGTCAAGTTTATCTTAGTGTTAAGGACACTCTGAACACTTAACACATAATTTTCCGCTGTATTTTGTGTTGAGCGGCAGAACTCAACGCCACGCTTTGACCTTTGATAATAAATATTTGTGTTTAGTTAGAACAAGAAGTACCTACATTTCTTACAATCATCTTCGCTGCGTGCAATGGACACGTCAACTGCAAGCACCGCGTAAAGCCGTTTTGTTTAAAAGAAATTAAACAACATTTTATAGTTTCCTACTTTGTGACGTCAGCTACTTGCACAGACAAGAATTACATTTTCTGGCAAGAAGAACTAAATGTTAAGACATTTTGCTCTCCATTTTTTATCTTCTTTTGAGATATTGCGTGTTGTATTTTCAACGTAGACTCGCGATTAGTATTAAACCTCTTCCCGGAAAAATATATTTTTTTAAATATATATTTCTGGCGCCCGTCGTGGCGCAGTGGAATAAATATGTAACTATGCAAACGCGACGATTGTGAGTTTGATTCCCATTCGTGCTGATATCTAATAATATTTTTATTCGCATTTCGCTCTGGTGTCAAGGCAAAGCGAGGCATTGAATTCCATCACTCCGCCAGAATTCAGCGGAAACTTAGGAGCGCAGTGTCTTATTACAAGGCTCCTTCTATCTACCCTGCTATGTGCGGAATACAGCGTAAAGCTGAAAAAATAAAGAAAAAAATATATATTAGAACACAGAGCTCCATTATGTTCAACACAATCGTATACATTATTAAACACTAGAAAAATGTGTTTAGATAAAAATCTAATTAGATATAGTGTTTCTAATGAACGTACAGTACATGTACAATAAACAAGCGAACTCATCGTTATATAAGAGGGTAGTTGTTAAATACTTATTTAGAAAACGTATAAAAATTTGAACGCAGCGGGACTCGAACCCGCGCCTCCTGGAAACCGACCAGGCGCTCTGACCACTAAGCCATGTGTTCTCGCCAAGCTACGTCGAAATTTTTATACGCTTGTTACAACTTATTAATGTTGTTAGCATCTCTGTAGGGAGATTTTTACAAATTTCCGCTACCCAAAGATAATTACTAAGAATTATCGTTTGGCAAGAGAGAAACTATTTTTTAAATATTTTTAAACATTTTTAAAGTGTTATTCCACACTTAGGAAAGAAAAATACTTATTTAGAAAACGTATAAAAATTTGAACGCAGCGGGACTCGAACCCGCGCCTCCTGGAAACCGACCAGGCGCTCTGACCACTAAGCCATGTGTTCTCGCCAAGCTACGTCGAAATTTTTATACGCTTGTTACAACTTATTTATGTTGTTAGCATCTCTGTAGGGAGATTTTTACAAATTTCCGCTACCCAAAGATAATTACTAAGAATTATCGTTTGGCAAGAGAGAAACTATTTTTTAAATATTTTTAAACATTTTTAAAGTGTTATTCCACACTTAGGAAAGAAAAATACTTATTTAGAAAACGTATAAAAATTTGAACGCAGCGGGACTCGAACCCGCGCCTCCTGGAAACCGACCAGGCGCTCTGACCACTAAGCCATGTGTTCTCGCCAAGCTACGTCGAAATTTTTATACGCTTGTTACAACTTATTTATGTTGTTAGCATCTCTGTAGGGAGATTTTTACAAATTTCCGCTACCCAAAGATAATTACTAAGAATTATCGTTTGGCAAGAGAGAAACTATTTTTTAAATATTTTTAAACATTTTTAAAGTGTTATTCCACACTTAGGAAAGAAAAATACTTATTTAGAAAACGTATAAAAATTTGAACGCAGCGGGACTCGAACCCGCGCCTCCTGGAAACCGACCAGGCGCTCTGACCACTAAGCCATGTGTTCTCGCCAAGCTACGTCGAAATTTTTATACGCTTGTTACAACTTATTAATGTTGTTAGCATCTCTGTAGGGAGATTTTTACAAATTTCCGCTACCCAAAGATAATTACTAAGAATTATCGTTTGGCAAGAGAGAAACTATTTTTTAAATATTTTTAAACATTTTTAAAGTGTTATTCCACACTTAGGAAAGAAAAATACTTATTTAGAAAACGTATAAAAATTTGAACGCAGCGGGACTCGAACCCGCGCCTCCTGGAAACCGACCAGGCGCTCTGACCACTAAGCCATGTGTTCTCGCCAAGCTACGTCGAAATTTTTATACGCTTGTTACAACTTATTTATGTTGTTAGCATCTCTGTAGGGAGATTTTTACAAATTTCCGCTACCCAAAGATAATTACTAAGAATTATCGTTTGGCAAGAGAGAAACTATTTTTTAAATATTTTTAAACATTTTTAAAGTGTTATTCCACACTTAGGAAAGAAAAATACTTATTTAGAAAACGTATAAAAATTTGAACGCAGCGGGACTCGAACCCGCGCCTCCTGGAAACCGACCAGGCGCTCTGACCACTAAGCCATGTGTTCTCGCCAAGCTACGTCGAAATTTTTATACGCTTGTTACAACTTATTTATGTTGTTAGCATCTCTGTAGGGAGATTTTTACAAATTTCCGCTACCCAAAGATAATTACTAAGAATTATCGTTTGGCAAGAGAGAAACTATTTTTTAAATATTTTTAAACATTTTTAAAGTGTTATTCCACACTTAGGAAAGAAAAATACTTATTTAGAAAACGTATAAAAATTTGAACGCAGCGGGACTCGAACCCGCGCCTCCTGGAAACCGACCAGGCGCTCTGACCACTAAGCCATGTGTTCTCGCCAAGCTACGTCGAAATTTTTATACGCTTGTTACAACTTATTTATGTTGTTAGCATCTCTGTAGGGAGATTTTTACAAATTTCCGCTACCCAAAGATAATTACTAAGAATTATCGTTTGGCAAGAGAGAAACTATTTTTTAAATATTTTTAAACATTTTTAAAGTGTTATTCCACACTTAGGAAAGAAAAATACTTATTTAGAAAACGTATAAAAATTTGAACGCAGCGGGACTCGAACCCGCGCCTCCTGGAAACCGACCAGGCGCTCTGACCACTAAGCCATGTGTTCTCGCCAAGCTACGTCGAAATTTTTATACGCTTGTTACAACTTATTAATGTTGTTAGCATCTCTGTAGGGAGATTTTTACAAATTTCCGCTACCCAAAGATAATTACTAAGAATTATCGTTTGGCAAGAGAGAAACTATTTTTTAAATATTTTTAAACATTTTTAAAGTGTTATTCCACACTTAGGAAAGAAAAATACTTATTTAGAAAACGTATAAAAATTTGAACGCAGCGGGACTCGAACCCGCGCCTCCTGGAAACCGACCAGGCGCTCTGACCACTAAGCCATGTGTTCTCGCCAAGCTACGTCGAAATTTTTATACGCTTGTTACAACTTATTTATGTTGTTAGCATCTCTGTAGGGAGATTTTTACAAATTTCCGCTACCCAAAGATAATTACTAAGAATTATCGTTTGGCAAGAGAGAAACTATTTTTTAAATATTTTTAAACATTTTTAAAGTGTTATTCCACACTTAGGAAAGAAAAATACTTATTTAGAAAACGTATAAAAATTTGAACGCAGCGGGACTCGAACCCGCGCCTCCTGGAAACCGACCAGGCGCTCTGACCACTAAGCCATGTGTTCTCGCCAAGCTACGTCGAAATTTTTATACGCTTGTTACAACTTATTTATGTTGTTAGCATCTCTGTAGGGAGATTTTTACAAATTTCCGCTACCCAAAGATAATTACTAAGAATTATCGTTTGGCAAGAGAGAAACTATTTTTTAAATATTTTTAAACATTTTTAAAGTGTTATTCCACACTTAGGAAAGAAAAATACTTATTTAGAAAACGTATAAAAATTTGAACGCAGCGGGACTCGAACCCGCGCCTCCTGGAAACCGACCAGGCGCTCTGACCACTAAGCCATGTGTTCTCGCCAAGCTACGTCGAAATTTTTATACGCTTGTTACAACTTATTAATGTTGTTAGCATCTCTGTAGGGAGATTTTTACAAATTTCCGCTACCCAAAGATAATTACTAAGAATTATCGTTTGGCAAGAGAGAAACTATTTTTTAAATATTTTTAAACATTTTTAAAGTGTTATTCCACACTTAGGAAAGAAAAATACTTATTTAGAAAACGTATAAAAATTTGAACGCAGCGGGACTCGAACCCGCGCCTCCTGGAAACCGACCAGGCGCTCTGACCACTAAGCCATGTGTTCTCGCCAAGCTACGTCGAAATTTTTATACGCTTGTTACAACTTATTTATGTTGTTAGCATCTCTGTAGGGAGATTTTTACAAATTTCCGCTACCCAAAGATAATTACTAAGAATTATCGTTTGGCAAGAGAGAAACTATTTTTTAAATATTTTTAAACATTTTTAAAGTGTTATTCCACACTTAGGAAAGAAAAATACTTATTTAGAAAACGTATAAAAATTTGAACGCAGCGGGACTCGAACCCGCGCCTCCTGGAAACCGACCAGGCGCTCTGACCACTAAGCCATGTGTTCTCGCCAAGCTACGTCGAAATTTTTATACGCTTGTTACAACTTATTTATGTTGTTAGCATCTCTGTAGGGAGATTTTTACAAATTTCCGCTACCCAAAGATAATTACTAAGAATTATCGTTTGGCAAGAGAGAAACTATTTTTTAAATATTTTTAAACATTTTTAAAGTGTTATTCCACACTTAGGAAAGAAAAATACTTATTTAGAAAACGTATAAAAATTTGAACGCAGCGGGACTCGAACCCGCGCCTCCTGGAAACCGACCAGGCGCTCTGACCACTAAGCCATGTGTTCTCGCCAAGCTACGTCGAAATTTTTATACGCTTGTTACAACTTATTTATGTTGTAACAAGCGTATAAAAATTTCGACGTAGCTTGGCGAGAACACATGGCTTAGTGGTCAGAGCGCCTGGTCGGTTTCCAGGAGGCGCGGGTTCGAGTCCCGCTGCGTTCAAATTTTTATACGTTTTCTAAATAAGTATTTTTCTTTCCTAAGTGTGGAATAACACTTTAAAAATGTTTAAAAATATTTAAAAAATAGTTTCTCTCTTGCCAAACGATAATTCTTAGTAATTATCTTTGGGTAGCGGAAATTTGTAAAAATCTCCCTACAGAGATGCTAACAACATAAATAAGTTGTAACAAGCGTATAAAAATTTCGACGTAGCTTGGCGAGAACACATGGCTTAGTGGTCAGAGCGCCTGGTCGGTTTCCAGGAGGCGCGGGTTCGAGTCCCGCTGCGTTCAAATTTTTATACGTTTTCTAAATAAGTATTTTTCTTTCCTAAGTGTGGAATAACACTTTAAAAATGTTTAAAAATATTTAAAAAATAGTTTCTCTCTTGCCAAACGATAATTCTTAGTAATTATCTTTGGGTAGCGGAAATTTGTAAAAATCTCCCTACAGAGATGCTAACAACATAAATAAGTTGTAACAAGCGTATAAAAATTTCGACGTAGCTTGGCGAGAACACATGGCTTAGTGGTCAGAGCGCCTGGTCGGTTTCCAGGAGGCGCGGGTTCGAGTCCCGCTGCGTTCAAATTTTTATACGTTTTCTAAATAAGTATTTTTCTTTCCTAAGTGTGGAATAACACTTTAAAAATGTTTAAAAAGGGTAGTTGTTAATTACACTGAACGGACAACATGGTTCTTAGTCACTGTAACATCTTCTGAATTTACTGCTTTAACTTCACCTATTCAGTGAAAGAACTGCAGTCAAACTAAAAACTAGATTTAGTTCCGACCTAATTTTTTTTCTAAATTATGATTTCTTTATGTCGAATAGCGTAGGCAGGCTTTATAAATATAATGTACACGTGTTCGCTTAAGCTGAGATTTTTAATGAATATATCATGTATTTTTTACATTTTTAAACCTGAAAACTGAGCACCTAGTATTAAGATACTATGTTCACCATTAAGACAGTCCATTCCCCATATTAAGTCGAGGCGTTGCGTGTTGAGTGGCGGAACGCTTTCCCCTTTTACCATAGCGAGGGATTGAAAATATTAAACGTTTCGTTCCCCCTAGTGGGAATCGAACCCACAACTCGCGTCGCGGTTCCAGTAACTAGCTTGTATCTGTGCGTGGCGCAAGGGTACAAGCGTGCGACGCCTCAGTTTAATGAATATATAAAGTATTTACGTATAAATAATGATTGCTTTTACAAATTTGATAAGGCTTTTATCTTTTAGTATATAGTATGCTCGAACAAATAACTTCACATAGTCTTATGGCGCAGTCGTTGAAATAAGAACTAAGTTCTATTGAATATATACAATCAAAGTAGGTTCTAATCTCGCACCATGAATGGTTGCATCTATTTGTTACATTTTTATATTGTTATACAACAATTAGGAACGTGTGGCTTAGTAGGCGCGAATTCAAATCTAGCTGCGTTCAAATTTTTATACGTTTCCTAAAAAATATTTAATGGTTACTTCATTAAATTTAATGAGTATTACGTAGATACTTAAATGTTATAGAAATATTTTTAAATATCATGTAAGTATTTAATTTACGTAAAGCGAGCTATGAACGAAGTTTCTTTTTATCTTTTTCTAAGCAGTTCCAATTGAGCACCTCTCGGCTTCCTAATCTTTTATGAAAGCCGACTACACTATCTGGTGACTGTGAAGTAAATATTGTTGATAAATATTAAGATACAAGTAAAGAAACCAAGTTACAAGTTAATTTTATTTTATTTTTTTTCCAATTTTGAATTAAATTTTGCCTCAACCTCACCTCGCGCTGTCCCAACGCGCCTCAACGGCCTCGAACGAGATATGTAGTGTAAATGAAATATACAACGAAATAAAAGTGAACCCACAATCATCGAACAATATATACTCATATATTGTCTAACGAAGCCATGGTTTCAAAAGCTCAGTTCACGTCGAGTCAAGCCAAGCGTGTAGTTTATGTTTACGGCTACATTCTTCTATAGGTTCAACATTTATATACTATACTAGCGACCCGAAAAATTGATTTTCTCATATATCTTTCATGTACATACAGCGATCTATTCCATTTCATAGCAGACAGATCCCGGAAACCTAGTGTTAAGACACTCTGTTTTCCTCTGTCTTATTTTTCCCTGACTTCTAGTATTAGGCTTTTACTATATATAGAGTAATGCGTAAAGCTAAAAAACACCTGAAGGCGAAATATTTTAGCGAGTACCTGTTTCCAATAGTAAGATATTGAAAATAAAAAATCAGTATCCCGCACACAGCAGGGTAGGCAGAGGGAACCTAGTGAAAGACACTCCACTTTCTGCCGAATTCTGGAGGCATTGCGTGTTAAGTGGCAGAACTCAACGCCGCGCTTTGCCTCGACACCAGAACGAAGAAATGGAAATATAAATTTGAATAAATATTTTATCTCCTCGAGTGGGGATCGAACCCACAACCAGTCGGTTTTACAGTCACGAGTAAGATATTGATTCGAGCTATATCGCGTGTTGTAGGGAGAGGTGGCATGAAAGAGCCAGTTTACTAAACGAAGCAAAAAAAAAATCTTTTAATTAAAGAAATTAAGTTTTTTTTCTTTCAAATTATTATTCATTTATCAAACTAGATAATTTTATACGAAATAAGCCTTAAATACAATAAAAAAGCAATAAAATATTCATTTTAAAAAAATGTGTCATTTAGCTCTTTCATAACACTTCGGTATTGAAAGAGCCACCAAAAGTTATGAAAGAGCCAGTCTTATATTATGAGATGTAATAGTGAAAATTATGCTAAATAATAACAATGCACTATTAAATAGAAACAATTTAATAATCCTTATTAAAAAGTAATGTTTTTTTAAATTATATTAATCATTTTAAGTAAATAATTCTAACAATCTCATATTATTTAAACCAATCATATTATATTATTTTATTTATATTCTTTTTTTTATATTTTAGAGGCGGATAGTTCTTTTATTAATAAAAATCATGAAAATTTAACTAAATAATAAATTAATAATATCTTCTCAAAAACAAAATACTTAAATTATGAGTTATTACTATTTTTATTTGTATTGGACTTTGTTTTGCTTCAATCTACCTTTTTTTTTTACTTCAGCCAATATGATAGAATCAGACGAATTCGGGTCTGAATTTTCTTGGTTTATTTTCGAGTTTTTTGGGATCAGACTTCTCCATAATGAAATATCAGTAGCAAATAATTTAATAATGTTTATTAAGAATGTATATTTATTATAATTATAATCAATTTAAAAAAATCTAATTCGGGGTCATGAAAGAGCCGGTTATGAAAGAGCCATCTCTTTCAAGGCCCATCCACCCGGCTCTTTCATAACTTATTCTTTAAAAAAATATAACCCTCAAAATCACAACGATATCAAAACTTTTGAAATTCAGTTTTAATCCATTTACAAGGCCAAATATATACATAAACTCGATCCACAATCCAAGTACCTATATTTGTTTATAATGAAATACTAAAAAACAACTCAAATGAGGTAAAAAAGTTACTTTTGAGTGCCAAAAACTTCAACTCGACATATCGGCGTCCGTTGGTGCCGAAGATGTGTAAATTTTTTGTGGGTGATGGGAAATCTGTGTTGCCATTTAAAAATAAAATATTCTATCGAGTCCATTCCTAAACTACTATTATATTGCAGGTGGCTCTTTCAAAACCTGGCTCTTTCATGCCACTTCTCCCATACGTCGAATATCCTGAGATATTACTAACATAATATTATTCCTTATATCGTTATATTTGCTTTTGATACCGTTATTCAATCAAACAACATATCTTGTGTCAATATTGAAATCTATCTTTATCATGAAAAACAAATATTATTTACATAAATCTTTTTTTCTGTAAGAAGCTTATTTTTGTACATGACTGAGATATTTTTTTGCATTACGTATTTCGTCAGATTTAATTATTTTCAAAATTAAATTTATTGTTTATAACGATAATGAGAAATAAAAATTGGTGGCGGTTTCCCGCTTAGAGTTACATAAGCGTGTAACTCTAAGCGGGAAGTGAATTATTAATTATTAATATTTACAGTTCTCCGCTCTGGTGTCGAAATAAAGCGCGGCGTCCACTCGGCCACTCAACACGCAATGCCTTGAAAAATTTTGCTCAAAATAGGAAACGCTACACTTAACACCAGGTTTCCCATCTGCCTGCCCTGCCAGATGCGGGATACAGCGTGAATTAATTCATTTTGACACAAAATGTAAACAAGCTTAAAATTCTTCTAAAAATATGAGAAAAACGAATGGATGAGTATACTGTGGAATAATGCTTGCTCAGAAATGAATTGACAATCAAAAATTCAACGTTTTAAATGTAATAAATTATTTATTTACTTAAACGTAAAATTAAGTTCGCAGTCAAGTTACTTAAGTATTCAGTGATCGCGATAATAACTTCAGCGTCGTACAGATATCTATTATTATATAGATTAGTGTTTTTTCAATTTATGTTCAAAGTTATATAATATTTAAAGGTGTAAATATCTTTCCACAGTCTCTCAAAAAACAAGAAAAAATATACTAATTCAATAGTTTTTTTTTTCGTAGTGTTTAAATTTACAGACACAGCCGGATCTAAAAGGTATCAACTAAAGGCAGAAAGTCTGCAAATTTTCAGTTAATCAACTGTGTTGAGAAAATAAATTTAGAAAATCTTTTTATTTTTAAAAACTTGAACAAAAGAAAAGAAAAGTGAAGGCTAAATGCGTTCACAATGCTAAATGTTATTTCACTCCGACGTATACATTTAAATCTGGACTATATTAATAATTTAGATAAGTATTATCTATTACAGTTGCTATCAACAGAATAACAACAACCTATATACAAATAAGTATAAATTAAAACCACATATGATTTGAACAGCAACGTCGCCGTCCTATATAGTAGGTAGGTACCGACGCGATATACCATTTTGTATGAACGTTACGTGACCCGAATAAAAGAAAAAAATAAAAGAAAACTCAAAATAAAATATAGAATCGAAAGCATTTATTCATACTGCTTCTAAAATATGTTAACCTTTTTAAAGTCAAAGTAAACATTTCAAAACTACAGACCTCAATATTAGAAGTACTCGAAAGGCAGCAAATTGTGCGTATCGAACGTTGGTTTACGCTGTTTGCACCGTCTTGTCCCTACTTCCTTGATTTGCACTTATTTTGCATAATTGAATATTTTTTACGAAGAACGTAGTTTTCATTGTACATAATTATTCTGTAATAAGTACACGAACTACGAAGCCAGTCGTGGTGTAGAAGAGCAAGCGTCTGACTGTAGACGCGACAGGTTGTGGATTCGATTTCCACTCGAGGAAATGAAATATTCAACTTTTTAATTTCTTCGCTCTAATGTTGCGACAAAGCGCAGCGTCTCGTCAACATTTTGAAATGACCGAAATTTAAGAACAGACTGATTTATAACTACGGTACTTTTGTCTACTCTGTTTAGTGTAGAATATAATGCAAAATAAAAAAATCTTTTGGCATAGATCTTTAGCAATTTCGCCACGAGTACTTAAGGTGCCGAGAATCGAGATATTCATCGAATAGAATAACAAAACGATTTCTTTATTAAAATAAATTTATCCGTTAAGTAAAAAACAAACAGTGACCGTCCATAATGTTCACATTTTCTCATTTTTACATTTAATATTTAACTAATATCGATTACTGTGATGAGTCATCAAGTATTTAAGTGAAAGTATTTTCAAATTTATCGTAAAATAATTTATAAATATTTCTTTATTTAATTCTTTTTTAGCTTCACCCAGTGGTCAGTGGTCTACTAATGTAAGAAATATTGTAAATTATTTTATATCTTCTTTAGCAATTTAACAATATTAGAGACTAAGTGCTGTCACGATTGACAGTTACTGATCATTACTGTCTCAACACGCCCATAAGCTTTATATAATAAGTTGTTAATGTTTCTTAAAATAATTCTCTTCAAGGTATTAGGTATTTCAAATTGTGTAATAATTATATTTTTAATTCATTACGAATCGTGACCTTCATTTTGGTGTTTAAGGTTCCGTACCTCAAAAGGTAAAAGCGGAACCCTTATAAGGTCACTTTGTTGTCCGTCTGTCTGTCTGTATAAAAAATAAGCTTCTAAGTCGACGCAATCAAAAGATACGAGCATATATAATTTGCTGCATTTTGTATAAAATTCGGTGCGTGATCAAAACCTATAGGGAAAGTACCATTGGACCTACAATTTATATGAAATTAGGCTCAAAGTGAGACTTATAATAAAAATAATAGAAGAAGTCCGAAAGCGTAGAAATTTATACATATTTTGCTTATATTTTGTATTTATAGAAAATGAATGCATATATATGCCCATAAATTTATCAATTTTAATAGTTGTACATCCCGTTGACCTACAATCCAGAAATTGGGATAGAAACCACTGTGAGCTAGTCCGACTCGTACTTAACTGGTTTTTTTATAAACATAAATCATATGATAAGATGAGTGGGACGTTCATCGGTAATAGTGAGAACGCGTAAACAGAGCAGTTTGAGAGCTACTGATTAATAAGAAGTTGTTAGGCAATGTAGAGTTATTTATGACTATTTATAACAGCTACACATCTCTATATCTTATAAAATAAGAACGATTTTTTTCTCTGTCTGGCGTTTCTACGTTATCTTCTTCTAAACCACCCAACGGATTTTGATGCGGTTTTCACCATTATGTAGAGTATTTCTCAGGGAAGGATTATATATGGTTCATTATATGTATATTTTATTGTAATTTGACATAAATATGATAAATGTGTATAAAGTCCTACCCGTTGCGACACTTTCACGCATGCGCTGCTTTAATGGTAAGTCCTACATGAAAACAATGTACTAGAGTATTATTCCTCTTAATAAGATCTACAAAAAAGTCAGTGACAGCATATTCGTATCTTCTAAGGATAACATACAGTGAGCATATTTCTGTCTAAAAATAGTAATTTGACTATATTTTTTATTTTGAGGGATGTTTATCCATAATGGTATCAATCCTTATCCTTTTAAATACTTTATTAATTTTCTACGTTAAACGAAGATAAAATTTGCTCTTTACACTAATTTGAAATTACGAATAGTTTTAGAGAAAAACGCATTTAATTGTTGACACATCACGCCGGCTATAAACCGCAGTTTTGGCGCAAGTTTTATTTATTACCTTACTCTCAGCATATAAATAAGTATATTAGTTACGTTGGCCATTTAATGTAGATCAAAACTGTCTTTTACTGTTTTTCATTTTAATAAGTACTTTAGAAGTTGTTACAATATCAAAAAATCCTTGCTTTGAAACGGCACGCCACACGCCATGCGTCCCCCCGCGCCCCGCGACGCGTCCGCCGCGCCCGCCTGCCTCTGTACTGTAGAAAAGTAGATGTAGGTAGATGCGATTGTACGTATTGGATAATTGGAGTTTAATATATTTAGTTTCGTCTTTTTTGATTAATAGAATAGTAGGTAGTCTTTTGTTCATAATTTCTTCCGTATAAGTATTTTAGTTTAAGAGAACAGTAGGTAGGCTTTTGTTTATCATTTCTTGCGTTTAAGTATCCTGTTGTTTATTTTGTTTACTCTTCTTCTGTTCTTTTATTATTTTCTTTACCTTTTAAACATAGGAAATGTTTTTAATTTAATTATACCACGACAATGTCGTTCAAATATAGGTCGTAGAACAAGAAATGCAAATAAAAATCGTTTAAATCTTAGTAATGAAAGCGAATATGAGACGGAAATTAGATAGTAATTTAAATATATTTACTTATTGAGAGGGATGTGTGTCAATAATGATATTAATCCTTACCCTTTTAAATAAGTTATTAATTTTCTACGTTAAACAAAGATAAATTTTGCTTTTTACAATATTTCGAAATTACAAATAGTTTTAAAGAAAAGCTATATCGACTCATGTTATCCCTTACTCTCAGTGTATAAATAAGTATATTAGTTATCTTGGCCATTTAATGTAGATCAAAATGTTGATTAGTAGCACAGATTTGAAATTACGATACTAAAAAATTCTTGCTGTGTAACGGCTCGCCGACTTCCACGCTTCCCCCCGCGCCCTCGACATTTTGCTTATAAAAATGGATCCGCCGCACCCGCCTTCCCTCAGCTTCCCCCGGGCATGGAAGGACGGCCTGCTCATCATGTTGCCCAAGGCTGGGAAGAGCCCATAGCAGCCTGAGGGGTACCGATCTATAACCCTCCTTTGCGCGGTCTCCAAGCTGTCCGAGAAGTTATTCCTCTGACTTCTCCAGGCGCACATCCACCCATGAAGCGAGCAGTTTGGCGAGCGGGTATACTACTCTGGTTACACTACGCCGTAACAGCGATCAACCGAAAGGAGAGAGCAATAGCAGTCTTCTTCGACGTAGTACGCGTATTCGACCGCGTCTGGCACCCGGACCTACTTCATTAAGTGCTCAGAGCCGGCACCCCCCAGCACGTCGCGCATGTCTTTGCCTCCCTGCCTCAGTAACAGGACATTTTTCCTTGAGAGTTAAGAGTTCGAGGTATAGCAGCGACTCGATCGTTGCCGTTGTTCCCCAAGGCAGCATTTTGTCACCTGCTCTCTACGCACTATACACTGATGACATCACATCGCCCTAGCGAGTATCACTCAAAGAGAAATCCTGCAGGTGGTCCAGAACCTCATCCTCCGTCGAGTGACGCAGGCGCCATACTACGTGAGAAACACCTCGCATCACCGCAACCTAAAAATAGAAAGCCTGGAGGTACACATTGGTCGTCTCGCGTCCAACGCATTCCGCTGCGCCAATGTATCGGGTCACCTGCACCTAAGGAGCAGCACTCCGTGGCATATCCGGCCGCCCGAGGTCAGACGTCAGATGACTTCCGAGGGACTTTCTATCCTCCTCCGAATGCGACTAATGAGCCTTGCATTGATCCTTGGTCGTTTAAGCTGGGCCTCCCTCAGGAAACCGAGGGTCTCACCTGACTGAGTTGACCGCCTAGATGGCATTTGATAATCTTTCCAATCCCGTCCCGCACGCCTCTCTCTGTGTCTGCTCTAGAGCAGGTTATCGCTTGAGACCACGGCCATGGAACCAACGCCCAGATGTCGTTCGGAGCTACTACGGAGATGGACAAGAGAATGCTTCAATTCTGCGCCTGGCTCTATAGCAAAGTAAATTTAGAAGCGATTGCACGTATTTTGGAGTTATCCAATAATTATAATGTATTTTGTCGCGGCATTGTTGGTTACATCTTTCGTTTAAGTATTTTTGGGTAAGAGAATAGTAGGTAGTCTGTTGTTTATAATTTCTTTCGTTTAAGTTTTCTGTTGTTTGTGTCATTTGTTCAGGTGTGTGTTTTTTTAAACAATTCGAACATCCTTATTGGAGCTACGAAAATGTGGGTTGCATTAAGGTTTCAATAATTTTCACATTAGTAATCTTAAGTGCTTTGCAAACATAGGTACATTATATGAATAATTCAGTAGTTAAAGCGGGCGAAGCCGCGAGCGGGTCGCTAGTACATTTATAAAGCAAAAGCGTGCGACTGTAAACGCGATAGGTTTTGGTTCCGAATTCAAAAATATTTAATATTTTTGTGTGATAAAAAGCGCGGCGTTGGGTCCCGCCACTCAATTCATTATGCCTCAAGAATTTAGTGGAAAATAGGGAACACAAAAGTGGGGTGTCACTAGGTTAACATTAAGTTCTTTCTGCCTACTCTTCCATGAGCGGGATACAGCGTTAAGCTAAATGAAAAAGAAAAAGCAAATCATCCAATAAATATTTTACATTACATTGTATGTACATATAACTAAAAAACTTTCCATTAACGTTTTTAGGTTCGACGTTTTTAGGTTCTTATTAATATACATAATATTTAGTTATAATAATAATTAATCATCGCAATGACGATTAGACATAATATATTAAATACGCAAATGATTTAATTAATTTCGCATCAAGTCTCACACGTCCACGTTAGACGCAATTCAAATTCTATTTATCTAGCAATACTAATTATAATGATTTGCTAAATGATTAACGTTATTGATCATTAATCTTGATTATTCAATTAAATTACAACAGATTTTATTTAAGAAATAAATGAGTTACTAGAAAAATCTATTGATAGTACGTACTGGAAATTATTATATGAACTAGCAATATGGGACTTTTGTGGCGGAGTGCCACAAGCGTAAACTAATAATTATTTTTCTAAAAACAATAAGAAAAAACAATAAGGTGGCGTAGGATCACACAGTGAGAGTGAGAGTGTATGACAGTGAGGCGGACGCTAAAGTGAATTTCAAAAGGGTCCCTTTAGTCTATACTTGCATCACAATTCCCTGGACCTGCTCGAAACTCCTCTTTCTGCAGCGCTGTGAGCACCCACAAGCATCCATTTCATACTAATGCAAAATTTTCGCTCATCTCCGCTTAATTTATATTTATTGATAAACATTTTTACAAAAGCCCTTAAGACTCATAAAACACTCAAAAAATATAGATTATAGAGTATAAAAATTGAAGGAAAATGCATAAATTTCAATATATTAAAATAAAATACCTAGACGAATTTGCTTGAATATAGAATTTCTCCATAAAAATACTTTTAACGGTTGATTTAAACGGTAGTTAGAAAAGAAACGGTATCGCACGAGCGTGACAAACGTTTTTACCAAGTTGTTGGTCGTTCGTCACTATCTGGTGTCTGATGCCGACAAGATACCAACATTGTGCCACTCGGTCCTAGCTCCAGCATATACAATATAGTATTGATGTGCCCAAGGCGACTGTGTTATCTCCGTGTAGAATAGGTTATATTGAGGCCAGTGGTGGCGCAGTGGCACGAGGTGTGACTGTAAAACCGACTGGTTGTGGGTTCGATCCCCACTCGAGGAGATGAAATATTTACTTATACTTATATTTTCATTTCTTCGCTCTGGTGTCGAGGTTATGCGCGGCGTTGAGTTCTGCCACTCAACACGCAATACCTCCAGAAATCGGCAGAAAGTGGGGAACAGAGTGTCTTAACACTAGGTTCCCTCTGCCTACCCTGCTTTGTGCAGGATACAGCGTGAAGTTTTTTTTATTTAATTTAGTATCACCATTAAATAGATAATTTTTTTTTTTTAGGTTAACGCTGTGTCCTACTCACAGCAGAATAGAATATTGGATTTCTGGAGTCGTTCCGTGTTAAGTGATGGGAGCCAACGCCACGTTTTCTTCGACACCAGAGTGAAGGGAATGAAAATATTAAATATATATCATTTCATCGAGTAGGGATCGAACTCACAACCTGTAGCATTTACAGTATACGCTTGTGCACCTGCGCCACGACTGGCCCCAAAAAGAAAAACTTTGTATCCATTTTTAAGGAATATATGCAAACAGAGGAGTTTGAAATTGCGCCTAATTAAAGTTTCTATGGAGCAAGAGCGTAATTTTTTTAAAAAGTTAATATTTTTTTATAATATTTCATTAGAAATTCATAAAATTATTAAAATTAATCATATTATATATCATGCATTTGACATACACCAATTTTTGCTGGCTTGACATTGCCTCTTCACATCACCTCTAATATTTTTACATGTAAAAAAATAACTAAGAAAATGGCGTTCTGTCTCGGTAACTGATTACTTTTTGTTATAACTTTTTGGTTATAAAATTCGTAACAACCGTGTAGAAATTTCAACGTAGAATGAGAACGTATAGCTTAATAGCCATGAGCTCTTAGACTTGTTATTCAATGGGTGGCTTCGAGATTTTCCTTCGCTTCTTTGGATATTTTTATGAAATTACTATAAAATTTTTAATAAATATGAGTATATTATTTCTTTTCTACGCCTAGAGTTATATGTTTGAAATACACGTCACGTAAATTCATTAGATTAATTCTATTTATAGTAATACTAACATATACCTACTAAGTATCTATTAAATTACGCCCGAAACGCGATTATAAAAAGAACAGAACAGAACAGATAAGTAAGCAGTAATAAATTAACTAAATATTTCAACTCAATCCATGAGACTACTGTGATGTGCTGATAGTGGATTGAGACAACGGTTTAAAAGCGAAAAGCCTCGACCAGCATCTTAAGAGGTCATCACTTAGGTGTTGGTTGAAGATCTGGATTCAGAAGGCATTATTACTTCAGACGGTGCGTAATGTGAGGAAGTTTATCTATCTGGAACCCACCGATAGTCTGGAAACTCACAGAGCATTTTTTTATGTAAAAAAAACCTCTTTATTAATACTGATGAAAAAAGATACAATACATACATCGCCAGAACAGTATGGCGGTGACTGGCATTGTTAAAAAAACAGCGTTTCTTTTTATATTTCTTTTATCAGCTTCACGCCCGCATACAGCAGGGTAGGCAGAGGTAACCTAACCTCCGTTCCCCACTTTCCGCTAAATTCTGGAGGCATTGCGTGTTGAGCGCGACGTTAAGCGGAAGTCAACGTCGCGCTTTGCCTCGACAGCAGAACGAAGAAATGAAAATATAAATGTAAATAAATATTTCATCTCCTCGAGTGGGGATCGAACCCACAACCAGTCGGTTTTGCAGTCACACTTTGCCACGCCACGGCCTGGCCTCAACGTTTCTAACCAACGGCATTTCCTTTTTAAAAAATAAAAAAAAGATTATAAAAAAAGGAAATTTCCTAATGATAAAACAAATGCCCGCAGCAAGTAGCCAATTTATGAAGAGGTTCGTTTAAAGTCAGCTGTTTACAATTTGACTGTTATGTTTTTTTTTCAACATCACGCTGTATCCCGCACAGAGCAGGATAGGCAGAGGTAACCTCGTTGGAGTTAAAAAAAATAGCGAGACACTTAATTTTTTTTTCCGCAAATGAACCAATCCCGTAGACACCATAATATAATCAATTTGCTATTAATAAATCAACATGTCATATACAAACACCAATATTAGAATTAGTGTCGCACTTTGCCTAAACAATTGAAGTAAGAACGTGTAATGAGGTTAATACATCGCCGGAAGGGAAGGTCGACTGTCAAATGTGATTGATGTGCTTCGTTTGAGTTAAATGTAGTTTTAATCCACTTATATATAAACGATGATAATGACAAACTATAATATTATAGTGACCTAGAAATTACGTTATGTTAAAAATTTGGAAATAATAGAAATGTTAAAATAAAAATATTTTTTAAACTAGGTTTAAAATATCACAATAACACTAGGTTCCAAGATTCCCTCTGCCTACATTGCTATGTTCGGGATACAGCGTGAAGCTAAAAAAATACCAAATTCATTTTGTTTCATGATTAGGTTAGACAAACTCAATTATTTAAAAAAATATATATGGCCGGTCGTGGCGCAGCGGCACGAGGTGTGACTGCAAAACCGACCGGTTGTGGGTTCGATCCCCACTCGAGGAGATGAAATATTTACTTAAATTTATATTTCCATTTCTTCGCTCTGGTGTCGAGGTTAAGCGCGGCGTTGAGTTCTGCCACTCAACACGCAACGCCTTCAGAATTCGGCAGAAAGTGGGGAACGGAGTGTCTTAACACTAGGTTCCCTCTGCCTACCCTGCTGTGTGCGGGATATAGCGTGAAGCTAATTTAATTTAATTTAATTTTTTTAATATATATGACCTAAAACAAAAGCATAATACAATTTAATGTTATAGAACAATACCCGTTCGATATATCGCCTTCACTCGTTTACTTTCTTAGTCCTTGTAAATAATGAATGAGTAGTTTCAGGACAATCGATTTTTTTAAAGAGAACTGTAATTTTATTCTATCGATAACCGTGTAGCTTTATAACAATGAAAAGTTCATTCCATGTATTCATATTTGTTTTAACTCATGCTTATATTTATATGGTAGAGAGAAGGAGGAGGGAGGAGATTGTTAATAAAGGGTAGCGTATAAATATACATAAAAAATATTAACAACATAAATTATATATTTATTGAATATTTTGTAAATCATATTATTTACTGATTTCACTTATATCCATTGTCGACTAAACTAAAGCGACCTATATCACCATAACTTACTAACTTAATAATAATGTAAGTAAATTTCGTTTCCATTTCATTAAATTGCACTTTTACATACCAGTTTATTATTACATTTATAAAAGCTTTCAAATGAAACCTTTTGTGAGGTATAATTGCTTAGCATTCAAATTTAATGTATGGTCTACATACATTTAATATACAGATGATGATACAGATGATGAACGAACACACATTGTGTTCGTTCATCATTTGTGGTAATATTTGGAATTGTGTGACATGACAAGTTCCCCCTCCTTCATAGCGGCGTGTCCGCCAGCTTCTTGACATGGGATCAGGGAGTCAACAAATAAAAGCAGAAAAGGGACAATTGGCTTTTCATTCTTTTATTTTACTTGCATGTAGATACTTGTGTGACAGTTCATTGTTGTAGAATAAAATCTTTCGAAACATTACCGAAACGAGAGCTACCACAATGGTTACTGTAGGTACTCGTGTATTTAACAAGACAGTTTCAATCATTTCTATTGAGAAAATATATATTACAATTAATTTAGCGTATATTTTCTTTATTTTTTTTAAATATATATTTTTTTATTTAATTTTACATAATACCAAAAAAGATCGCTTCCTACCGATGTTCGCTGAGATTTTTGAAATTACCCAACTGATTTTAAAGCAGTTTTCACTTAAGGACGCAAGTGACAGTAAATCAAGGAAGATATTTATATCTATTGGTATTATGGTAGTGGTGTCCAAGCGGTGAAGCCGAACACATTACCAAACACAAATTTATGAACATTAAATGGAACGAATGTATGTTTATAATTTCTTATTTCATTTTGAACTTTCATACAAAATGTTGGTAGTGCTACAGGAAATGTGGCTGATTCACTCAAAAACTTGGTGTTTTAACGCATTTCCCGTTTATTTTAGTAGGACGGACAAAGATAATTTACTCTATGGAGTTATATTTCCCACTTTCTATAATATTTACACTAGCAATTCATCGTATTTTATTTTTTAAGTAGTAGGTAGATCCATCCACCTGTGAATAATCCATCTTTAAAAAACTGACAAATAACGAACTAAATATGAGTAGAACTATGAATAGAACTTACAAATAAAACTTTATAAATATGTATGGAATTTCAAAACCTTTACAAAAAAGTATTTTCAATTAGTTTTAGAACAAAAACCATTGTATCCCATCTTCTTTTTAAAAATGCAAATGCAACAACCGATTACTTTAATAATTATTATCTACATAAAGCGGAAACTTGGAATGGATGAAACTTTGTTGAAAATGAAAATTTTATTATAATTTTTCAATAACCATGAGTATACTGAAATAAATAATATTTTAAACAAATTTCATATCACCGTCAGACGCGTTCTCTTGCACTATGCAAGTGACGTTTATGCATCCTCAGCGCTGTCACTTGAGGGAAATGAATGCTTACTTTAATGTGAAAATCCAGTGAGAAAAAGCCACAATTTCAAATGTAATTGGCACAGTTTGTACAAATTTAAGTATGTATATAGCTACCATAAAATGATAAGATATTTTTAAAACTTAAAATTTTAGCATACATGTTGAATAAATATATAGATATAGATAAACGACGACTTATGGAAATTAAACAAAAATGCAGTAAAACAAATAAGAAACTTTCATGTTATGAAATATAAAACGATATGCCGTCTTGGACAATGTAACAAATAGAAAAGCAGTAGTTACGTGCTTTATCCCGGATAGCAGGGAAGCAGAGTTAATCACGTCAAATTAAAAGACACTCGAAACCTAGCGTGTCGAGTGGCGAAACTCAACGCCGCGCTTTGTCTACTAGAGCGGAATTTAAAATAATATAAATATAATCATTCTCCCTAGTGAGGATCGCTCGCTATAAAAACTTATATTAAAATATTTAAACGTTAGAAATTTATTTAAAACGTAAACTCTACGTAAATACTAAATAAATATTAGTAGCGCGCGTTCCGCTTTGGTTACTGCTCGTCTGTTGACTCCATCATCATTTTATCCTTCGAAAGTTTGTGAAACATTTGAAGTATCTAAGCGAACTAATTTTCTATTTATTTATTATTTAATACTTTATTAAAATGTTCAAAAATAAAGTGCTATATGTACTATTTCTTTATAACGTTTTAAAACACTTTATTGAAGTTACTGGAAGAAGGTCACGTAAGAAGTATGAGGACGCCCCGGAGGGTATTTATAAAGAGATTAATGACAGTGGACGAGGCGAAAGAGGTATGCCATCAAAAACATCCTGTAAAAAAACCCAAGTCTCGCAGCTCAGTCTTTCTACCGTAAAAAGTTGTGAGATCCATGTAATACCAAGTCGCTTAATCTATTTAGTCTCTACTTAAAGGACCTTCTGTCTTAAGTTATTACAGTAGCTATTATCATGCCAATATTAAAAATATTTTACGTTTTAAACAAATAGATCGACTTGGACATCGCATAATTTGATTATTAGTATGTATCACACTACACAGCACGACGAATATGATGTCTATTATGTCTTTCGATAGGTTGTGTTTTCATGCGATGTCCAAGTCGATCTATTTGTTTAAAACGTAAAATATTTTTAATATTGGCATGATAATAGCTACTGTAATAACTTAAGACAGAAGGTCCTTTAAGTAGAGACTAAATAGATTAAGCGACTTGGTATTACATGGATCTCACAACTTTTTACGGTAGAAAGACTGAGCTGCGAGACTTGGGTTTTTTTACAGGATGTTTTTGATGGCATCTCACTTCTTTTTGTAGAGTCTTACTTTTTGGTACCTATCTACACTTATTATTTTCTATTATACAGTAATAATGATTCATTAACTGTAAATGTAACCTTGTAATCCTATACATTTATATGGGATTACAAAGTTATTCATGCAGTTGGTGTATTTGGAAAACTGGACTGAAATTACAAAATATTTAAGTTTTCCCATGATTAAGACACTAAACTCGATTTGTATTCCAAATTTGAAGCTTCTATGTCTGCTAGAAGTGCCTTGGACTTTTGATGATCGGTGAGTCAGTCAGTGAGTGACAAAATTTAGAAACTTTAACAAGTTGTCATTCTTAAACTACTGGTTCAAATTGACTGAAATTTTAAATATACCATGTTTATATTATGCCTGATTAGTTACTGAAAATTCAGGTTTCTTGTTTTATCCACAACGAAGTTATAGGGGGTTGAAAATGGCCTGAATTGCTTCGAGAAAAGGATGGTACGGCCGTGCCGCTGTTTTATGCTCGACTTGGCGGGGGCACTGCCGTGCCCCCAGATATAGAGACCGTAGCGTTTGGCGCTCCGTTTTTTCTGAGCAGGGGGAGCGGGGTAGCCGCTAGGGATACAGCGTGAAATTAAGTTAAATTAAGTTTTATAAAGTTAAATATACGATAAATTTAATTTTAATATACGATAATATACGATAAATTTAAGTTGGTGAGACCGCAGGTCGATAATATCTAATAAATATAATCTCGCCTAAATCGTTAGTTATGTCAATATATTAAATTAGTCCAATACTCGTTTTAGATTTTTTTTATTACTTCTTATTTGACTAGTAAAAAGACTACCTAAAGTTCCTCTCCTACACCCAATACTTCATGAAGTACATAAATTTGAAGAAATGAGGTTCATAAAAATTAGTAACTTTGAAGAAACATATTTCTTATTTAATCAGCACCAAGCGAACATAAAAATAACCAATCTACTTTACACGAATATTAGAGCTACAATAACTATATTAAAATCAGCTCAACAAAGAGAAAATGCTTGCTTTGTCGTTACTCGCTCTCGCTCGGAATTCTTATTGATCGACGTTGCGAAATCGCTTAAACCAGATTGTTAGTATTACATGGTGTAATACAAAATAATAACACAAGTACTGCGGTCGACACCTTGTCAATTAGAAACAGTGCCTTGACACCAATTGTTTTATTTTGTTGTCAGAGAGAAGAAATAAATATATTAATAAATAATAATCCATTCCCGCTAGTGGAAATCGATCCCACAACCGTCGCGTTACAGTCTTGTATAGACCGCACCACGACTGGTCTCAGGTTGTTATATTATTTCTACTATTATTTCATCACATTGTATTCCGCACATAGCAAAGTAGGCAGAGGTAACCTAGTCTTAAGATACTCCGTTCCCCACTTTCTGCCGAATTTTACGAGATATTGTGTATATTGGCTGACCTCAATACCTCAATTTTACTTTGTCACCAGAGAGAAGAAATGAAATTATTAATAAATAATATTTCATTCCCCCGAGCCAGAATCGTACCCACTACCATGTACACTTGTGCGATTTCGCTAAACAAACGTAATAAAATAAAATAATAAGGTAATAGAAAATTTGAAAGTGCGTATACAGAGTTCTAATTAAACATTACCCTTTAAACCTTTTGTAGGCTTAACGGAAAATCCTTACAAATATTTATAAAATTTTGGGTTTTGTATAAATTATTAAAGCAGCCGTAATTACTGCTAAAAAGAAAATAAGTTGTATCGTAAATGTACAGAATATATAAATCAGCTTCACGCTGTATCCCGCACACAGCAGAGTGGGCAGAGGGAACCTAAATTCAAATTTAAAATTCAATTTCAAATTAAAATTCAATTCAATTGCGCTGTGTGAATTTAAATTAATATTTTATTACTACCAATGTGGATTGACCTAGCGGCGTTTACAGTCACACACTTGTGCCCTGAAAAATATTTCATTTACTTGTAGTAAATGAAATATTTTTTATTTTACAAAATGACTTACTTTTCGTGGTGTGTTAAAATTTTAAAATCAAACGTTCATTCGTATTGATAAGAGGACACAAAAAAAATATAAATAAAGATGGAAACTAGGAACTGGGTAATACATTATTCTTTTAATTAATTAGTGAAAGGCCTTCCTGGTTTTATTATAATACTGGACGTTTTAGCAACATCTGTATAAAAGACTCAATTTTGTATATAAAAATATGTGTTGGGTCCGTTAAAATATCGATAGCTTTAAAGCCATTCGGCTGAATTTTTATCCGTCTGTCGGTCGGTCTGTGCTCGTATCACGCAGTAGGTAAGTAGTTGCTGGAGCGAACTGCGAAATAAATAAATGTTGGTATAGTACTAAATTCGAGTCTTGAGTAATATAAAACATATTTCAATGTAGTTTCCGTAAAAAATGTCCTCATCGATTTTTAATCATTCAGTAAAGTGATTGTTTTAATTACTTATAACTATTGGATAAAAGTGAATGATATGATATTTGTAGATATACATATATGATATGATATAGCGGCGTTAGGTTCCGCCTCTCAACAAGAAGTTTTTAAAAGCGGACAGTGGAGAACGAAGTGTCTTAACCCTAGGATAGTTTAAAATTTATATGCAACTAAGAAAGTAATATAAAGGGTGAAATTTTAAACAATTTTTTTGCCGTAAACCTTATAAACTTTATCACTTACTTATTTGAAGTACTTGATTATTTAATAATATTATGACATACATTCAACATTAGCTCCATTATCAGGCCAAATTAAATCCTTCACGGAGGTCCGCATAGAAAACTCAAGACGGCTGTCAATATTATTAAAAAAAAAGGCTTTTACGATGAAAAGACTCGTTAACCCTCGGACGGAGCTTTATCGACATGTTTTATCGTAATGAGACTGAAGTAACAAGTACAGAACGAGAGGGAACATGTGCGTGTTTTAAATTAATATACGAATACCTTCTTCTAATGTTGTGTAAGTAAATTAGCTTTTTCCTACTTTGTTCAATCTCCGCAAATACTACAAGTACCGGGCCCAAGCTAGCAATATATATATAAATATAAGTTTAACATAGCAACATTGAATCGATTTAACCAAAATTTCAAATTTGTTAAACATAACTTTGAGGTTTCAGAACGACAGAAAAGACACAGTATGCAGTTTCAATGAATTATAAGAAAAGATTGTCTTTTGTATAAAAAAAAAAAATAAGACTAATTTTAAATAACACTAATGTTACTCTACAGGGTGGAAGTGTCAGCACCACATTAAATGACCAAACCACAGTTTTAACTACTCTATAAAAGCTTAATATAATTCAGAAAAAAATAAATTCCCAAAAATGAAAAAGTTTTTTTTTCAAACAAAATAAATAATAGAATTGTCATTTTAAAACAAAACGCCATTTGTAAGGATGGCGCACGCACACATAAACCTATCAAAGGAACACCGCCGCACACGCCTCATTTCGAAATCGAGTCGTATGTATTGGCGATAAAGTTCAAAGTTGTTTAACTTTTAGTAGTATTTTTGTAGTAGTAAGTGTTTATGTTATTGGGATCTATACGTAATCGCGTCACACGAAATACAGGTATGGATAAAAATCGTGAAATGAAAAAAAATCCTACGCCAAAACTGTTGAGGCATCTTGATTAATTTCTTTAGGTATAGGTTTAAAATATTTTACCCTATATGCTGTTTCCGTAAATGGAGCGCTGCCTCTTCCATCCTGTATAATAGAAAAAAAAAAAAAACAACAATATTGCTTCTGCCATGAGAACAAAATTTGCACTACTTAGGTATTCCTTTGATCCATTTTGAGTTTAAATCATGTTAACCTCCTTACTGAATTGTGTTATAAAGTAAAGTATGGACGAGAAGTGTAATTAAAGATATTAAATCTTTATTTACGTTTCATTGATATAGTAGAAACTAAAGAATGTAAGTATGTTGCAAATTTATATACGAAACAGGAAAAATATACATATGTGTATAAATAATAATGTGTTTAATAATATAAATAACTATACAATAGTTACTATTTTTATTTGATTTCAAATTTTTAATGATAATGTATAATTTTTTCTTATAAATCATAATTTAAGTGGAAAAAGTGGAAACTATTTACATATTTTTTTATTTTAATAAATATTGTTTTAAGAGGTGGTAACGTTAAAAGAAATACGGTTGTGATAATATTTGTTTGGGCTAGATAAGAAATGGCGAGGCATTAAAATGGATTCACAAAAGAAATGATGTTAGAAAGGATTTCGACAATAAATTCTAATTGTAAGAAGTTGTTGTTGTGTTTCATTTACTTTTTTTTCAGCTTCATGCTGTATCTCGTATGATATCAGGTTAGAGAGAAGAGAGTCTAGTGTTGGAGTGTTCCCGTGGAGTGTCTTAGTCTCACTTCAACCAATGATGTCTCGTTTATTGCTATTACTAGCAAAATATAGTAGTGAGAAATATAAATTAAAAAAATCGAAAATATTTAAGTTATCTTAGTTATCTATAAAACACATTAGGAGACGAGAAATAAAAATCGATAAAATTTAATTAATACAATACATACATGTCTTTGTATAGAATGAACGAATTTGTCGAAAAATTAACATTCAACGAAGAAATCAAAAGCTCAAATCTTATTAGACACCAGTAATTGACTCCACATCCGCCAATTACGCAACACAACGTTTGAAAATGAATAATAATATTTCCTCCGCAATATGCGGTTATCTTCGTCATTTATCTGTAATTCGCATGACTTTGTTTGTATGCTTGTGATTTTATTTCAATAAAATAGTCCTTTTTTGTTTTACTACACTTTTAGCTGTTTATATTTTATATTCGTAAATTTAACATTAATTCTATGCAAGGAATGCTGTTTTATTAACTATTTTTTTTTTTTAGCTTCACGCTGTATCCCGCACACAGCAGGGTAGGCAGAGGGAACCTAGTGTTAAGAGACTCCGTTCCATTATTCCCGTAAAATTATTAACATTAGTCGTAAAATAATTTTAGTCGACAATTATTTACGTACAGGCTTTATTTATATTTGCACGTTAAATCAGCTTCACGCTGTATCCCGCATAGAGCAGGGTAGGCAGAGGGAACCTAGTGCTAAAACACTCCGTTCCCCACTTTCTGCCGAATTCTGGAGGCATTGCGTGTTGAGTGGCAGAACTCAACGCCGCGCTTAGCCTCGACACCAGAGCGAAGAAATGGAAATATAAATTTAAGTAAATATTTCATCTCCTCGAGTGGGGATCGAACCCACAACCAGTCGGTTTTACAGTCACACTTCGTGCCGCTGCGCCACGACTGGCCTTATTTGCAAGTTAGTGTTCTTTAAGCTTGTACTGCACTTTAAGGTTGATATTTGATTTGGTGTCTAGTGGGGGAAAATAGCCAAGTCAAATTTAGAGCTTGAAGTTTATCTGGAGTGAACACAGAACTCAGCACCCATATACATAGAGCTTCCATTTTTATGTCGGTGAAGTCGAGAATGATACATTATGTAACATTTAACTCGGCTCTCATTTTACGTTTTTATTTGGTGTATTATACGTATGTTTTGATGGGATATCATTACTTTATGTTAAGAAATTATTAATATTAATTAATTATTTTTTAAATCACTTTATTTTCCTCTGTTATTGAATCAACATTCAAACTTCATACTTTTTAATTTCAAGATGTTAATAATAATAACTATCAAGATAGTAGTTATTATTAATAAATCGTGTGACAGAATTTAACTCTGAAGTGCATCATCAAGATGTATAAAGTGTTCTCCATACAACCCGGCGTTGGTGAAGTGATTTTGTGCTCAATTGGGACGTTTCAAAAGTCATAATTAAAGAACTGAACTGAATGTATAAGAATATAAAAAGTTTCGAAATTTGAATCTGCAAACATTGCTCGCAATATATAGAAACATCTGATTGTGAGGCCAGTCGTGGCGCAGCGGCACAAAGTGTGACTATAAAACCGACTGGTTGTGGGTTCGATCCCCACTCGAGGAGATGAAATATTTACTTAAATTTATATTTCCATTTCTTCGCTCTGGTCCGCTCCATACCTCCAGAATTCAGCAGAAAGTGGGGAACGGAGTGTCTTACACTAGGTTCCTTCTGACTACCCTGTTGTGTGCGCGATATAGCGTGAAGCAGCGCGAAGCGTTATTCCACACTTAGGAAAGAAAAATATTTATCTAGAAAACGTATAAAAAAATTGAACGTAGCGGGACTCGAACCCGCTCCTCCTCGATCCGCTCCGACCTGGTCGGTTCAAAGTTTTCTAAATAAGTAGATACTTACTGGTTTTTTAATAGATGTATAAAAAAAATCGTGCCAACCATACATCAATTTATGTATTGATACAAGGAGTATTGCCCTTCTAGAACAACTTTTTCACATTAAACATACGAAATTGATGATTTAAGCAAATTGCCATAAAACTGTAAGCGATGGATCGAAAACTCCAATAAATTTCTTCTCGTTATATCATTTCTACTATTTTGACATTTTGTTCATTTTTATTGCAGAAAAATGTGTTTCTGTAGGTCTTTTATCCATCAAGCAATTCTGTTATACGAGTATATCTGAGATATGAAATAACCGTATTCAAATTTAAAAATTATATATTTTACTGTTTTATCTTTACTCATATGCTTTTTTCATTAACCATTTTTTGCTTAAACTTGTTTTTTTAATGACAGGTTAATTAAAAATAACCAATCTGTGCTCCCATTTATTTACTATAATTAGAAATTACTTAAATAAATTACTTTTAAAAAGATATAGGATAAAACAGCTATGTGTCAAAAAAATCGTTCTCTATTAAAAATGAGGACCAACCTCACGCATATGTGTTGATTTAGTTTTTCATTTAGCCGCGACGTGTTTTTTAACTTATAAAAAATAACAGATTTTAGGCATCAAAAATGTATCAATACCTAAACTCTATTAAAATTCTTTTATTTTGTTGGAAACAGATTTATTATATTGTATTACATTTTGCTATACATATTTCTTTAACTTTTTCCGTTGTAGTGCAATTATATTGTCCTAGTAAAAATACTTTTACTTATACATAAATCTGATGAATTTTTTGAAACTTTTATTAACTTAGCTCAGTAAGCTAAGTTAATAAAAGTTTCAAAGACAAGTCATTTGGCTTCCGAAAACTTTATAGTTATAAAAGAACATAGTGCTCTGTCGTGGGGCAGGAGCACAAACGCGCGGCTGTAAACGGGACAAGTTGTGCGTTCAATTCACACTCGAGAAAATGTAATATTTAATGTTCCCATTTCCTCTATCTGGTAACGAGGCAAAGCGCAGAGCTGAGTGCCGCCACTCAACGCGCGATTCTTCCAGAACTCGACGGAAAATAGGCAATATTATATTTCCAAGTTCCCTCTGCCTACCCTGCTACGTGCGGGACACTGCGTGAAGCTGAATAAAGATATAACTAATAGAAAATTTACATTCTAAATAAGAATTTACTTTCTAAATGTTCCTACTACGAACAGTTATTTATTTACATAAATACTCGTGATTTACTTGTTACTACGAGCCTGATTAGTAATGTTTCACTGCACAATTCAGATATAGAGAAGCCATACTTAGATATATCTTATTTATCAGGTTAATCTAATCACTATTGATTTTTTTACTTGATTTAACGAATAAAAAACTATATAATTAAAATTATTTAGTCATATAAATCCAACGACAGTTCGAAATATTTTGATTATCTTTTCTTATACTTTAATATAATACATGTAGATTTTTATTTGCATATAGCTACTATTAGGTATTTGTGTATATAACCCCACAGGAGTGTCAGTAAATATATAAAAATGTAAAATTTCTGCATATTTCCATAATATTTACTTTAAACGAAATTACTATATTTATTTATATAGGGAACCGATGGGTCAAATGGGATTACGGCCATCATTTTTGTTATTGGATGAATTTTTATCGGTGTATTTTCCTTTCACTGAGCCAATACAATAACACTGCAATAAAAGATAGCGTACTGTAAAGAAAACGATCATTTCTTTAAATAAACAGTGAACATTCATCCAATGCTCTATATTGTATAATTTTGGGATTCCATGCCCCAAAAGGAAATTTGGCACGAAGTGAAAACGTACAATATAAATAAATGAAAAATCCAAAAAGTAAAAATTTTTCGGTACTTCATAGATAAAAATCATTACAATTATATAGGTGTAGTTTATTTCAAGTAAAATGAGTGTACAGCGAGCAAACTTAAGTTTGTCTTAACTTTTGTAATGTGTAGCTCCCGTTGAGCTAAAGTTCTGAAATTTTTACAAAACCCTCGATGGGCGAGTCTGACTCGTTATTGAGCGGTTTTTAATTTCTTACATAGGATTATTATAAATTTATTTAGTTTGATTATATATAGGCTTTTGCTTCAAAAGTATTGACCAAATTATCTTTTCTCAGAATGTACATTATATATTCTCTTTATTATTCAAGACTAATGTAGTTAAAAAGTCAAAATTTCAGTAAGCTTTTACATTAGATGATTCCTCTACTAAGAAAAATAAAGAAATTAAGTATAAGTACAATACAAAAGGGAACGATGTTAAAACAATTTTATTTTTTGATGATATTCCCAGTTAAATAGTAAATCATCTTTATACAAATGTAATACTTAGCTTTTGAGAAATTACCATTATATAGACACATAGTTAAGTACGTCTTGGTCGGTCTTGGTTTATCTGGTGGTTCACCGAATGTTCAATGACCGTTAATAAGGTTGCTTCATCAGTGATTCTTTCGCATCAATGGCATGTTATAGGATTCTTGAACATAAATTGTTATGCAAATAATAGCACAGTATACTCTGGCTGCGTAAGTCTTTCTCGGTAAACGCCAATGAGTGTCGATATAAACTTGGGTCTTCTATTGAGGCATCCCTCGGTAATATTTTTTATAGGGTGAAAGGAATCTGGTTCAATACAACCCTCAGAAGATACAAGCTTACGCGTTAAGTACTAAGAAAAACATTTATCGTGTCACCAGTTTTCGGAAACAGTACTATAAAATATATAAATACGACTTGAGTATATTCAAAAAGCGCGTGTATTTCCACCTCAAAGGCCGGCAAGGTGGCCTGTAGCCCCTCTGGTGTTACACGGGGCTGTGGGTGGCGGTGATCACTTACAATCATGTGACCCATACGCTCGTTTGCCTAGTCTTCAATAGTTTGTAGCTTCACTATTGTTGGGTATAGAGGGTGAACAGAGGGAACCTAGTGAGAAACATTCTTAATTTAACACTCCACCAATTTCATAATTTCCGCACTATTTTCAATAATTATATTTTCAATAACGTGTACAGAGAGAGTAGAATGCGCATCGAACCCATAACTTTGGCATTTATAAATGTTCACTGCGCAATATATTAATTTCAACATTAGCTAAAGATAAACCAGTGACAGAAGTTTACAAGTAGTATAAACATTAACTCGATTCAACTTCAGAAGTTCCAGATACTAACTCGTGCAATCAAACATCTCTACATCAATAATTGGCAAATATATAGATTTTAACTGCACTTACACTTCTAAATAACATTCTGAAAGAAATAAGCTACTACTAAAGTAAATTGTAAAAAAAATGAACTTGGCTGTGTGGTTAGAACGAATCAATTGACCTGACCGTCAGATTTCTAAGTTTTTTACTATAGAAATAAAAGTATAACCATCTATAGGTATACATACCTACAATGCGTTACTCTATTTGATTAGATAATCATCATTGGCTATTGTAGAAAAAAAATTAAGATTTGAATGAAAACAAAATAAAAGAAAAAAACATTATACAATGTAATTCCAGATTCAGTCCATGTAGTGATGACCTTGTAACGATAAACACAACACACAAAACGGAACAGCGTAATATAGTGAAAGCTATGGTTATGGGTACGATTCTCATTCAGGGGATTACTATATTTAAACTATTTCCAATTCTTCATTTTAGTAAAACAAAAAGAGGCATTGAGTTCCACCACTCAGCAAATTGTGGTGGAAAATGAAGAAGAAGTGTCTTGACATTATTTTCTGTCTGCCTTCTCTGTTATGGGACAAAAATAAATAAAATATGCAAAACTAAGTAAAATTTCTTATTTATCTTGAAGTGATATTTATCTAGAAAGTGGGGAACGGAGTGTCTTAACACTAGGTTCCCTCTGCCTACCCTGCTGTGTGCGGGATACAGCGTGAAGCTAATTTAATTTTTTTTTTTTTTAATCTTGAATATTTCTAGCTCAATGTACGTTGTATCACATTTGATTTACTGACAGCAATAAATTTTCATTTATGGATTGTTTAACACAGGAACGAACAAACACGCGCCAACTTAGTCAGTTTCCCGCTCTACAGATACTATGCAAGGTGTTACGTATTTCACTCTAAGATAAACGAAATATTTAGATTAATAGTCAATTCCAGTTTATTTCGAGAAAATATGTGTTTATATTTGTATTACTGTTATACATTACAACTACTGTAGAGGCGAGTAGTTTCTCTTTGGACAGAATTCAAGGAATATTTATGTCGTGCATTAAATCTAAATAAATCACACTGAGCGAGAAAATGAATATATTAAATATTTCATTACCCAAGTGGGTATCGAACCTTCAACTGTTGCGTCTTCGGTCGGATATTTATACAACTGCGCCGCTCCAAACAAGACCTTCATCTTTATAATATTAGTATACATACTCGTAGGTATTTAGAGTGACACTCTCCGTTTGTGTTAGAGATATATGTTAAATGTCTCCTGCTATATTTTGTTTATTTTATTGTAATATAAAATAAATAAATACTTATACAAAAGGGAGAATACTTATATAATTATAATTGATAAAAAAATCGGTGTATTTCACTTAAATCTGTATATATATATTGTAATAAAAAACTTTTCTCTTACAATATTATTTTATATGTATCTAGCACAAGTTTAACTTTCTGTATATAAATGACTGGGACGTGCTCCTGTTACACCAAAAAAAATTTATTGTCTTTTACTCTTACACTATTAATAGAAGGAAGGTAGTATTAAATAACTTGGTAAATAAGAGGGACCAGTCATACTTGGTAGTAGTAACGTCTTTGAGTTTTAATTAATTATTTAAATATAAAACCAGGCCAGTCGTGGCGCTGTGGCTCAAGTGACTGACTGTAGACGCCTCTACTCTAGTAGAGAGTAGAACTCTATTACTAAGATACTCCGTTCCCTATTTTCCGGCGAATTCTGAAGACATTGCGTGTTGGGTGGCGAACCTCAACGTCACACTTTACGACACCAGAGCGAAAAAATGAAAATATAAAATATTTCAGTTCCTGGAGTGGGAATCGAACTCACAACCGTCGCGTTTACAGTCACACGACCACTATATACTCTATGTAAATTGAAAAATATTTTCGTTCTCATCTATTAATTTTCAATAACCAAATAAGGAAAAAACATGACTAGCTCTTATAATGTTAAAGTTAACGAAGCTTCCATAAAAGGTAAACTTTAAAGTCATGATGATAAGATCTTTGGTATTTAGGAAACATTCGAGTACCAAATAAAAAATTAACTCTCACTTCCCTTACTGTAATATTTTAATCAAAGTTACTAACTTAAGTTAATAATTTATTATTAATTTAATTATTTTTTTAACGTGACACTGTATTCCGTCGTGGAACACAAAGCCGCGCGCTTGTAGTAGTATTAATAATATTCAAAAAATATTAGCACCACTGTTATTTATGCAAAAACTTGTAACACGGTTCAATCCCCAGACAATTTTTTTTTAAAAAGAATAGAAGAGTTCTTCGTAATCTTTTAAAGATATTCTAAGTTAAAATATTTATACATGCTCAAAGAGATCCAAAGTACTCATAGAAAAATAATACTTAATTTTAAAATACGATCCACCTCTTTATTAAAATATTCTATGATCGTTATAAAATTATTAAAAAAATATTTCATACAAATTAACAACAAAAAGCGTTCACGTGAGACGATTTCGCTAATTATTTACAAGTGCTAGTAAAACTCATAAATCGTATTCCTACAGAACCCCTAACATTTACGGTCCCTGGTCGACCTTACACTCTCCTAATGTAAGCTCGAATAACAATCACCATCGGGCCCAAGTGCCGACATCATTTTATTTTTAGCGGTCGTTATACAAAGTAAGAATTAAGGCTCTTTGCTCTGAGATCTTAAGAAAAACAATTTCAAATTCGATTTTGTGTTGCTTTAGTCTTTTAGTAAAATGCTTTTGAGAATATCAGGAGTTGGACGTTTTCTTTATAATTTAATATGGAGATTAGACATCAATTTAAGTATAGCATTTTTTGTTTTATTTAAAGTAGGGATAAGATTTGTAATTCCACTTCAAACCTAGATAGTTGAAATTGTTTAGATTTGGACAAAAACATCACCATAGTAAATGATTATATAATTTACTATAAGTAAAATATACAGCCCGCGGCGTCTAAGCTGGGATTTGCATTTGTGTGAGTGTTCATACACAGTGTTGATTTAATGCATTTATTGGTCGTAAATTGGCATATGCTGCATAGTCGTGGCGCAGGGACACAAGTGTATGACTGATTGTAGGTTCGATCCCCACTCAAGGATATAAAATATTTCTTTAAATTTATTTTTTCATTTCGTTTTGTATCGAGGCAGGGTACGTCATTGAGTTCCGCCACCCAATACTCAACGCCGGAAAATGGAGAAAGTAGTGTCTTAACACTAGATTTCCTCTGCCTACCTGGCTGTATGCGGGATGCAGCGTAAAACTGTATATAACATGTAGCAAACAGTTTACATAATTGTATAAATATGTCATATTTGATTAACATCAACCATAGCTATTTTCACAATTTCAATTATTACAGAGACCAAGCTCTGTGGCTAATTACAATTACAGTTGGTTTTCACTACACTTTACTAACACAACTCCTGCCGCCACTCGCCTCGCTTGCCGCCCTCGCTGGTTCTGCTCGCTATAGTTAACAAAAATGAAATCCTAGTTGAACCAATAATTTGGTTATTCTGAGGTGACATGTTGGGGGTTCATTTCCTCGCTATAGTAACGAGGCAAAGTGTGTCGTTGAGTTCCGCCACTCAACACGCATTTCCTCCAGAAATCGGCGGAAAGTGGGGCACGGAAGTGCTTTGTGCGGAATGCAGTATGAAACGGAAAAATAATTAAAAAAAAATAATCTTAATTGGATGGACGGTGTATCTTTTGTATATAACTGTAATTGATTACTGAACGTGCTTATTTCGTTTTATATGAAGATATATATGTTAAACTGAATAATGGCCCTCAAAGATCGATACTTTCCGTATACTCTAGTAGATACCACTCTATCTCTAAATACTGATCGTTATTAAAAATAAATTTGAACCTATAACTATCGCGGGTAGTTCGTTACTTCCAATATTTTGAGAAATGTCCACAACAGTGTCACTGACACTATATTTTTTATTATACGACAAGGACAAGTTAAATTGTATTTATATTAATAATTGTTCAGCTTATTTTGATAACTTGACATTGTACAATTAATTTGATATATTTTTGCGTTTTGCGTTTGTATGTAGTAATATTTTTTTATAAAATATATAGATTAAATAATACATATTGAAAAGAGAGCAGTAGTAAGACCCAAGAGCACAAGCGTGTGACAGTAAACACGACATTACGGGTTGTGGGTTCGAACCCTACTCAAAGAAATGAAATATTTATTAAAATTTATATTTTCACTTCGCTCTGGTGTCGAGGCAAAGCGCGGCCGTTGAGTTCCGTTACTATAACACGCAATGCCTCCAACATTCGGCGTAAAATGGGCAACTGAATTGCTTTAATGGGAACGGATGAATTGATCTGAGGTTCCTAGGTTCCCTCTTCCTACCTGACTATGTGCGGGATACAGCGTGAAGCTAAAAAAATATGTATATTAAATAAAATACATAAAATTTTACTGAACATTTACTCTAAAATAACTAATCTTAACTATTGACGTGGAAACTTTAATCTAATTTTAATCTTGATAGAATACATCTAACAAAAGGTTACCAAATAAAATTCTTCCAAAACAAAGTGTTTGTATTCACAATCTTCAAGCCCTTGTTACGATACACATTGTGTCGAATTTTGTGGAAAACCTTTTTTTTTTAGGATCCGTACAATTATTAAAAATAGACAAAAGTAATATAATTTAGATTAGTTACTTTGTTAATTTAATAACTTTATCAACGTTATAGTGCGACGTCAAGAGTGATGTGTCCCGCGGTACTTACTACGCGTAATTAAAATTATTCGATTAAATATTGCGTTACGGTAACACGAAATTCAGAAAGTTTCTACTTTTCACTTAATTAATAAATGACTAATGGCGATGTGCACTCAAATCCCTCGAGAGATTGTGCTTGTATAGACTTTAAAAAGAGTGTTACTAGTGATGTAACACTCTTGTCGTTAATAATGTCATAATTATAAGAAGTGGTTTGTCTCTGTATCTTTTTTTTTGGTTTACCTTTTAGTATAATAGATATACATAAATGTAAGTACATATAATTACGACCATGTGTATAAAAAATTACTCTGAAAATATATTTTAAATAGGCCAACAAATTTAGGCCAGTCGTGGCGCAGTGGCACAAATTGTGAATCCGACTGGTTGTGGGTTCGATCCCCACTCGAGAAGAAATATTTACTAAAATTGATATTTCCATTTCGTCGCTCTGGTGTCGAGGACAAGCGCGGCGTTGAGTTCTGCCACTTAACACACAATGCCTCCAGAATTCGGCAGAAAGGGGGGAACGCCCGCGCGTAACATTAGGTTCCCTCTGCCTATCCTTCAATGTGTGGGATACAGCGTGAAGCTATTTTAAATATCATTGTACAATATTAAATGTTTCATTCCCTGAGTGGGAATTAAATTTGTTTAGGTACACGCTGTACCACCGCACCGACAAGGCCTCACTAATAAAATATTTAATGTAAATAAAAGATTTTATTTTTCGTCATCCTGAGAACAATGTACACTTTGGAGCGTCCCAGTTTAGGAGCATTGTTTTGGCAACCAGGTCGTATGAAGACTACCATCATTTAGGAATAGGTTCTAGAAGCGTAGGCAAAGGGACTCAAAAGCAAGACAAATATTTTTTTTTAATAATGCCTAATCCAAAACTTTTAATTACTTGGTAAACACGCCTTTGTAACATCAACTTAATTCCCTTTGAAGCAAACTTATTTAATTAATACTCGTATGTATGTAGATGTAAGACAAAATATATGTAAATTGATTTTGTATGTTCTAATATGCGGAAATCTAAGGACATTAGTTCCTTGTGGCTACACTTGGGAGACGTCACTTCGAATGTCTTATCGGATGTTGTACTCCTATTATGTTAAATAAATAACAGAAAGAATGCTGCGTTGTTATTCACTTTTATTTTTTTAGAACGAATTTAGATGCAAAATTATCGATCTTAAAAGTTTTGTTTCGAAAAATATTTACAAAGATGAATGACAAAGTTTCATGATTGTTGGCATTTGACAAGCCTTTTCATTTTTTTATAGGTAAGGTACGCTCCCTGCCTAGTGTTAAGACAATCCGCTGTCCGAATTTTGCGTTGCTTGTATTCAAAGTTTTTAGTCAAATAGTCTTTAGTTCCGTTTTAAATAATTATTTTGATTATTAAAATTAACTTTGTTTGTTTTCATATTAATAATATTTTTTCTTGTTGCATCTTCGAAAACTTTTTTATAGTACATATGTACAAATATATAATATGAGTTTGATTTTTGAAACATATACTTCGATATTTTATGCGTGATTATACCAAAAAATTATATATTATGATTGTGGATATAAATAGATGTTAATATTGCGCAGAGTCACAAAGGTGCGATTATAAACTCAAAGGAAAAAAAGGAAGAGAAGACTCGAGGAAATTAAATATTAAATATTTTCATTTCCTCGCCCTGGCACCAAGGCCAGCTTGGCGTTGACTTCCGTGATTCAACACATTGCGTGTTGCCTCTAAAAATTCGGAAGAAAGTGGAGAACGGAGTGTTCATGTGTGTTACATTAGGTTCCTTCTGCCTACTCTGCTGTATGCGGGTAACAGTGTGAAGCTGATTTATTTAAATTACCTGATTGGTTTGCTCTTTAACTATATACCTTTTTCAGTGTTCATAAAATTAGCTACTACTTTAATCGTGTAATCGCTCACGCTAATCTAAGTAGTAAAAACGCTTGTAAGTTGTACTTAATTATTATTTACTTTTTATTTTGGATTTTGAAACTGACAATATGGAATATTATAATAGATTGCAAATAGTAAAGTAAAAAAAATGTAAACAATTGTTATTATTTGCGCTATTATAGAGCAGTTTAATTTTTAGAGCAGTAGAAAGGTGTAATTTCACAGTAATTATGAGTTCGATATCGGACAAGAAATAATATTATATTTAAATTTTGTTTGTTCTTACTATTTGTTAAGATAAAGCTTATGGATGTCTTGAAGTTTAGCGAAAAATAAAGAATAGAGGGTCTATGTCTCTCGAGAGATCTCTCTCTTCATACATAGCCATATGCAGGGTACGGAAAGCTAAAAATATTGCTATTATGGATTTAAGACTAAATTATATATACCTACTCTATAATATATCTACGCGAATCTTATCTCGATGAATGTGTATATATTATACATAATTTTTCGTTTCCATTAAA
>JAJHJA010000871.1:0-41679 GCA_021202915.1 Heliconius himera | reverse complement strand
TGGAGTTGAAATTCAAATCATATACTCAGATCTACGTTTAATTATACTATTTCTACATTTACTTAAAAAAAAAGATATGGCCGTTTGTATAGCAAATAAATGTGTATTTCGACACTATAAAGGGAATCAAAATTAATAGGGTACATCTGGTAGACTAAGAGTTATGAAATTTAACAGCTAGCATCTACAGATAGTACTAGTTCAGGAAAAAATCTGTAAACTATACATTTGTGCTTAAATCTTAAAAAATAAAAGCCTTAAAAGTGGGGCAAAATTTGATAAAGCCGCTAGTTCAAGTGAGGTATCAGATGAAAGAGCTCGAGACCTCCAATTTTTGTACGGATCCTTTGTGGGCGAACCTGACTCGCGCTTGTTTTTATATATGAACCAATATATTTACCGAAAAGCTAAAATATAAAAGCTCTAAAATAAGAGTGCTACGTAAAATATGAACATTGAACATGTTGATATTATTGTGTCATATTATTTGAAAATGAAGTTTCGAGAGCTTTAAAGGGTGTTTTTTAAAACAAGTTTAATTTATTTACTTAAAACAGAATTTCATTACATGTCCGGAAGGACATATTGTTATGAAATATATATAATAATATTGTTTCATATTTTTTATTCTACTTTCTTGTTTAATATTTCTAAGAATCTCTTGACCCTTGAGAGGTCTTGCGCAATTATTTATTACTAATATAAAAAGGGAGTAATGTGCGAAATAATTTTTTTTGTTTGTTTGTTTATTTCCGGCCTCACGCTGTATCCCGCACACAGAAGGGTAGGCTGAGGGAACCTAGTGTTAAGACACTCCGTTCCCCACTTTCCGCCAATTTTCAGGAGGCGTGTTGAGTGACGGAACTCACCGCCGCGCTTTCCGCTTTATTTCCGCTTCTTAATGAATTTAGAAACCCTTTAAGAAGCTTAGCACAAGCGTAAACGCAACGGTAGTGGGTTCAATTCCCACTCGCGACAATATAATATTTATAATTTTTATTTACTCGCTTTAGTAGATAACAAGGCAAAGCACATTCCCAACAATCAACACACAATGTCTTAAGAATTCGGCGGAAAGTGAGGAACAGGTTTTCTTTAATGGAACACCAGGCTCCCAAGTTCCCACTACTCACTCTATTCTATATATATTTATTAAAAAAAATACGGTTTATTTATTTATTGTTTACGTTTAGGAAATGACATACAATTTTATGTTTTTTAATCACAAATAGTACACTATTTGTGATTAAAAAACATAAAACTAAGTAGATATGAAATTTAAAATGTCGTAATTTATAGATTGGGAGATCCATTTAATCTTATTAGTAACATTTATATATGGCGTGTAGCCACATGCTAACACGTTATCAGCTATCTCCTTGTTTATCTATTTTCAATATTTTCGATATGAACTAGAGGCCAGTCGTGGCGCAAAGTGGGCACAAAGTGTGCGTGTAAATCGACTGGTTGTGGGTTCGATCCCCACTCGAGGAGATGAAATATTTATTTAAATTTATATTTTGATTTCTTCGCTCTGGTGACGAGGGGAAAGCGTGGCGTTGAGTTTCGCCACTCAACACACAATGCCTCCAGAAATAGGCGGAAAGTGGAGAACGGAGTGTCTTAACACTAGGTTCCCTCTGCTTACCCTGCTGTGAGCGGGATACAGCGTGAAGCCGAAAAAAAAAGATAAAAGATATGAACTATTTCAATGATATACACAATGATATATTTATAGTAAAATTTATTTTAAAAAAATGTGAGATTTCTTAAAAATAGCAAAAATGCTGAAACGTATACAATTCTACGTAATAGTTTTTCTATTATTACATATATGATTAAGTTAGCCTTGAAGTGTGGTGTAAAATATTCTATTCTATATGTACTAAGCTATGTACTATGTACAGATGGAAAATACACTGTAAATTGTTTCAATACAAAAAAATAAATTAAAACTGTTCTTGAACAATAGAATCTATAAATTTTGTCCACCGAATTTCAAAGTCATAAATCATTTTATCTTTATCCGGATACGCGCTGTAATATAAGGAGTTCAGAGCTAATTTCTTCAAAAGTCTCAAATCTGCATGGCGACTGGCAATACCAACAAATGTGACGTAAAAATCATGAGATAAGGGTTCAGCTTCCCATATTCCAGGATCGTCGCTTGAAATGACAAGAGGCATATTATTTGCTAAAAATATAGCCAATGGATGGTTTCTCATATCATCAACCAACTTTAGTACTTCATTTGATACAACATTTACTTCAATACCGATGTTTCTCTTTTTAACTTCCTCAATCAAAAGTGGATGCTTGACAAGAGCATATCCATGTCCAATACGACGAGTACCAAGAACGATCGCGTCAGCTAAGTTTTCGTCTGACGTTGTTCCATACCAATTTGTTTCACCAGCGTGAAAGAAATAGTCAATAACGTTATCGTTTTTTGAGAAAACTTTCAAAAAGTCTTTAAGGGGTGATCCTAAATCCTCTTGACCGACTATATCAAATCCCGCTATTAAATTAGGAAATTTTTCTTGCAATTTCTTAGCTAAATCTAAATACTCTTCGATTGTTTTTGTTCCAACGAATCTTAAGGGAGCATAAATAAGTTTAGCGCCAAAGAAGTCGGGATAATCTTTTAAAAATTTATTCAATACCTTTTCATACGATGACACCGTATCAAAAGTATCATACTTATTGCCGTCCAAATCATATAGCACAGGAAGTACACACCTGAGCTCCAGGTACATAATATTATCAGCTCTCAAAACTTTTAAAGTGTCGTAAAAATACTGCTCCCATACTGGTTTGTATGTAACTAGATTACCCGTTGTTTGAAAATATTTCTGGAATTTCGACCACACTACATTAACATCAGTGTAAACGTCATTAGGATCATCGATGACTAGAGTAAAATGTTCTCTTAATTTACTATCAAATTTATCAATATTTCCAGAAGAGTATCGAGCTTCTTTCATAACCTGCCACACCGTTCCACATGGTACAGTTGGAACTTCCCGAGAGAATAATAACTGAATATCCTCTTCTTCGAAACATACATATAAATCATCTAAATATGTAAAAGATAGAATGTAATCAGGCCCGAGTATAGAAGTATCGTGGGCGTGGAGTACCGCACCTTTGGGCATACTTTGAACCAATTTAAATAGTTCCGATTTCTTCACATCATCCTTATATTCAAAGAAATGTTTAGAGAAGTTAAAATACTGAGGGTTATCGAACGCGAAACGCAACTCTTTTGATTTTAAATCCATAAATATTTTATTCGCTTGTTCTTCGCTGTCACTTAGCACTACATCACTGCCTAACATCAAATCGAGTTCCTTTTGCAACAAATAATTTCTTTCATTGAGATTTTTTTGAAATACATCATACATTAACACTGCACTCACAAAATGGACTGTTAAACACCAAATAACTGAGGCCCACATTTTTAAATAATATTAGAAACGATATTACGAAAGAACAAAAGCTTTTTATACTGATCAGCACAAGGTTGTATGGCACAAGCGCAAAAGTGGGTATAAATAATAATAAACAGACACACGTATTATATTGTTTCGTCTCGACAATGGCTCGCGGAGTATTTGAAGCACCACGTCACTAAACCGACAAGCTGATGGATTATACATATATAATGTGATAAAAAATTTTGATTAAATATTTCCTAAACACTATCGAACGGTTTTATCGTCCCGTGACTTGGAATGATATATTTTTTTTAAAATATTTCCGTATTTGGTAGTTGTACTTATGTTCGGCTTTACTGTATCCAGAATATAGCAATAACCTGGTAATCCGGTGTTAAGACACTCCGTTCCCATTAATACACTCCGTTCCCGGTTTTCTGTCCGCATTGCGTTTGCTAGATATATTTTTTTATTTGAAAACTACAAGAATTTTAAAATAAGAAAATATATCAATAATACTTATTTTCCTTATTAAACAAAAATTTCAACTTAAATTTTACATATTTTTATATCGTTTCACATAAGAAATATATTTCCAAGATTAAACTTCAAAATACCTGTAGTAAAGGACAAACTAATAACTCTATTTCATTATATAATAGATATCAATACTTAAGATATCGTAACTCACTTATTAGAGCCATATCTATAAGATAAAGGAAATAAAAGTCTACAATATCATTAACAATTAAAATTTAATACTATTTCAATTGAGTACTTATTATCAATTGTTTTTATCTAGCGTGTATTTTACTCGATATATTTTTTTTATCAGCTTCACGCTGTATCCCGCACACAGCAGGGTAGGCAGAGGGAACTTAGTGTTAAGACACTCCGTTCCCCACTTTCTGCCGAATTCTGGAGGTATTGCATGTTGAGTGGCAGAAGTCAACGCCGCGCTCAACCTCGACACCAGAGCGAAGAAATGGAAATATAAATTTAATTAAATATTTCATCTCCTTGAGTGGGGATCGAACCCACAACCAGTCGATTTTACAGTCACACCTCGTGCTGCTGCGCCACGACTGGCCTCTTTATCTATATTTTACTTTATGTGTAAAATTTGAAGATTACTAAGAAAATTTGAGTACTTTGTAATTGAGGTCGTGGCACAGCGGCACAAAGTGGTGACTGTAAAACCGACTGGTTGTGGGTTCGATCCCCACTCGAAGAGATGAAATATTTACTTAAATTTATATTTACATTTCTTCGCTCTGATGTCGACGCAAAAGCGCGGCGTTGAGTTCTGCCACTCAACACGCAATGCCATTAGAATTCGGCAGAAAATGGTGTCTTAAGACTAGGTTCCCTCTGCCTACCCTACTGTGTGCGGGATACAGCTGATTTATTTACTTTGTAGTCAACGCTGTCACCGGTAGTGTTCGAATGAATATTTGAACGAATATTTAATACCGCCCATTTTAATTCAAAATTTTATTCTCGCACTTCACATGATAAAATATATAGCAATTTCACATCAAAATAAAGATTTTTGTTTTGATTCTTATGGATTTTACTAAACAAACACTAACTAAGTACTGGGAAGTGATATACTTACAAAAAAGCGAGAGAGTCATATCTTATTTTCTCTTTCTAGTAAAGAAAAAATAAAAACTAAAACTTTGGTGACATATAACTTTTGTAATACCTAATTTAATAATATACCTATATTAATAGGTTAATTTAACCTACCTAAATATAAAGCATTATATTAAATTTTAGATATTACATTTCTATTGAAAAACTTCAAAATTGTATAGCATTCTTTGATAGATAGTCAAGCATACGATACGATAAGATAACGAGATTTATTTCAATATAGCTGCTTCAAAACGCTCCAATCTCTTTAAACGTGTCAGCTTTTTTAGATAACATTCAGAACGAATAAAAAAAATCACAACAGCCGGAATCGTACCAGCTACCCGTCAAGTAATCAACTAACGTGCCATTATAAACCTTTCCTTTCTCAACCTATACCTGTATAGCTATGAACCAAATCCTAAAATCCCGGTAACCACTATCGGTGAGTATCATTGTTCGAAATCCCGGGAAGTGTCATCCAGAATACGACTGGTAGTAATTAGAAGATTAAAGGAGGTGACGAGTGTATAAGAAACATCTCTGTATCATATATGTGACGGCCATATTTTTTTTCTTTTATTTTCCACCAACAAACGCATACGGGGCGGTTCCTCCTAAGTGCCACTTTAAACCTTCCCCAACCCTTTCGCTGCATAAAATCAGCATGGCGGATGAGACGGCCTTTATATTTCTTTTCAGATTTATTTTTTAGTTTCTTTGGAGCGCTGCTTTGAAATTGAACCCTTTTAGACGCCGCTGGTTGTAATTTACACCAGTACGGAATGAGTTTTTAGTAAATTTTGATCGTTTAAAACGTCTATAGAAATCGCGGTTTGCGCGAGGCCGTTTCGGTGCTTTTCAAGTTTTTTTTTTTTTACTTTTAATAATGTGGTTACTTAGTTGGTTGCTATTTTAAATGTTTAACTAGTGCTACAAAATTAAGTACTCCGTACACTTAGTTATGATTTAAAAGGCAAAAGTGCAGACGCGAAATGGCCCTGTAAATAAAAATATGAAATGTTATGACTGTAGCTTAAATGTTAAAATATTTTCCATTTCATTATGAAATAAAATTATAAAATGGAATCAAATAACCTCTTTTTTTATTTATAAGTAGGTATATACTTTTTGTTGTGAAACTAGAGGATCGATAATACCACGGATAGATGCATTATGTAATTTAAATAAGAAATAACATATTATATAACTGAGGTCAGAAATAACGCAGCTGCACGTGTGTGTGACTGTAAACGCGACAGGCTGTGGGTTCGATTCCCACTCAAGAAAATGAAATATTTAATATTTTCATTTCTTCACTCTGTTGTCGAGGCAAAGCGCGGCGTTGAGTTCCGCCACTCAACAATCACTGCCTTCAGAATTCGGCTGAAACTTAACACTAGGGGCCCTCTGCCTCCTCTGATGAATGCGTGCTACAACGTGACGCTAAGAAAAGTAAACAAGAAACAAATACATACCAACATTTACAAACAAACTGATAAAAACAGCTGTTCTTTAAAATATTGTCAGAAATAATTCACGGAGCTTTCACTTATGACTCACAAAAAGCTGTAGAAAACAATGTAAAATAATTTAAAAACAAAACAATTACGATAACATCATTAAATAACTATCTCCTTTTACGATTATAGAATACAATACATTTTTTTCGATTGTTAACTAAATAATTATTTATCCTTAAAGTTAAAATAATACTAATTCTTTTTTTTTAGCTTCACGCTGTTTCCCGCAAGTAGCAGGATAGGCAGAGGAAGCCTATTGTTAAGACACTCCGCTCGACATTTCTACAGAATTCTGTATTGCATATTGAGTGGCCAGACTGAACGCCGCGCTTTGCCTCAACACCAAAGCGAAAAAATGAAAATGTTAAATATATGACATATTCCTCGAATGGGAATCGAACCCACAACCTGTCGCATATGCACACACGCTTCTGCCACTGCGCCACGACTGGCCTCAAATCAATTTTGAATCGCTAATTATTTATCCTTAAAAATAAAATAATACTAATTCTATACTAAAAATATGTTTAATACAATTTATCAATTTTAAAGAACAACCAATATAGCCCCATTTGTATCACAATAACGAAACCTCCGGTCAGTGACTAAGATGTTATGAATATCAGGTCATTCGCCCTAAACAATACTGCCATAGCCAGTGTCAGCTCGACTTCGAAGCGGGCAACACGGGGAGCGCCCCTCCAAAATGCGGTCTTTATATCCCTTTGTGCTTCTATTCGTATTTTGCTGGGGATCAATCGACGATTACAAAGTAAAACGAGCCAAGATTCTACGGGATGAGGCACTCCTGTCAGTTGGGGGAACCTTAGAGCTATCAAACAAAGAAAAAAACGTCAACGAGTGCCTAATGCGGCATAAATTTCACGAAGTGGACTACGGCATCGATAATCCACAATTTTTCAACTTATCCAAACATTTTTTCGCATATAAAAACCTTATACGGTCGTCTAAAGTTTACCAGATCATAAATGATATGCCGAAAGGAGCAGCTCTACATATACACGATATGGGCATATTGGGACCAGATTACATAGTCGAATTGACTTATTTGGACGATCTCTATATATGTTATGACGAAAAAGATGTACGCTTCAAATTCGCCAGTAAAAAGCCAAAAATTCCATGTAAAAATAAGTGGGAATTAGTAAGTGATATTAGAAAAGTGTCTAATAAAACGAAGTTTGATGCAGAACTAAGAACATATTTCACCATGTGTGTTAGCGATCCCGATATCGTGTATCCAAGCATAAAGGAATCTTGGAGTATTTTTATGAACTATTTTAGAAGAGTAAGCCAAATATTGACGTTTAGGCCTGTGTGGGAGCAGTATTTCTATGAAGTTCTACTACAATTTAGGAATAGTAACGTAATGTATTTAGAAGTCCGCAGCATCCTTCCAAATCTTTACGAATTAGACGGAACTACATACGATCCTTTGATTACGGTGAAGACGTACAAGAAAGTAATTCAAAAATTTAAAAACGATCACCCCGACTTCATTGGTGCCAAACTCATATACGCACCATCTAGAAAAATCGATCGATATACCCTTGATACATACTTGAGTTTAGCAAGAGCGATCAAAACTGACATGCCTGACTTTTTTGCAGGTTTTGATCTAGTGGGACAAGAAGATGTCGGTAATCCCCTTATAGAATTTATACCGCAATTAGAAGCAGCGTCCACCGACTTTAATTACTTTTTCCACGCTGGAGAAACAAACTGGTTTGGAACTTTGACAGACGAAAATCTAATTGATGCCATATTATTAGGAGCAAAGAGGATCGGTCACGCTTACGCACTGTTAAAACATCCTATACTTCTAAAAGCGGTTATCGAGAAAGATATTGCTGTAGAAGTGAACGTGCTATCAAATTCAGTATTATCCTTGGTCAGAGATGTTCGTAACCATCCGCTTAGCTCGTTACTAGCGCAGGGGGTTCCCGTGGTACTTTCTAGTGACGATCCAGGAATATGGGAAGCGGATCCCTTATCGGATGATTTTTATATAGCATTCGTTGGTGTTGCCAGTCGCTTGTCAGATATGAGATTGTTAAAGCAACTTGCGATCAACTCTTTGAAATATAGCGCATTGGGAGGCGCCGCGAAGGAAGTTGCGTTGCAAAAATTCTATGAACGGTGGAATAATTTTGTGGATAACTTTAACTGTACCAAATATTAAACGTAAAAAGGCATTCAATTTTAATTAATAAATTATAATATAACTAGAGTCTTGTTTTATTACACTTTAAACCATTCATAAAATAAAAAAAAATCAGCTTCAAGCTGTACCCAGCATAGGTAGGCAGAGGAAACCTAGTGTTAAGACACTCCGTCACCCACTTCCCGCCAAATTGTTCGAAGCATTGCGTGTTGAGTGAGGGAACTCAACGCCGCGCTTGGTACCAGAGCGAAGAAATGAAAATATTAAAAAATAATAATTCACTTCCACGAGTGGGGATCGAATCCACAACCGTCGTGTTAAAACCATTCATATTTCTAAATAATAATTTATTTTGCAATATATTTATGGGCATTTACTATACTATACTCAATTCTGATACAAGCCAACAAACACGAACAAAACATATATAAATCATGATTCATTATAATAAACAAGACCATAATAAATTTGCTATATTTAGATGTAATATAACATGAGAAACTGTTGATTTAATTAAAATATGGATTAGAAGTAGGTACCCACTGGATGGCTAATTGCGTATAAAAGTATGTAATCTTGAAGTCATAGACTAAGAGATAAGCACGCTGTGATAATACTAAGTTCAAAATAAAGATCAAATAAACAACCGATCGCAAAATAGCGTGATAAAATAAAAATATAAATATTATGTACATAAATAAATAAATCAGTTTCACGCTGTATCCCGCACACAGCAGGGTAGGCAGAGGGAACCTAGTGTTAAAACACTCCGTTCCCTACTTTCTGCTGAATTCTGGAGGCATTGCGTGTTGAGTGGTAGAACTCAACTAAATATTTCATCTCCTCGAGTGGGGATCGAACCCACAACCAGTCGATTTACAGACGCACTTTGAGCCCCTGCGCCACAACTGGCCTGTTATATAGATATTTTATTTTAAAAAAATATTTAGTTACAGATAAAGATGGCCGTCATGGCACTGTGGCACGTCTGAATGTCACCGAGATGGTTGTGGATTTGATTTTTAATCGGATAGTACATTATTTTAATTTGAATAATAAATATTTTTATGGTAGGCCTGATAAGATGACAATTCAGACACAAAAACATACAAAACTTAAGTTTGCGAAATTATATTTTGTCTGAAACGACGTCTGAAAAGACAAGTAATCCTGTTAACTCAACAAAATTACATAAAATTGGGATTTTTTTAATTTAATTTTTAGTGTACGAAAGAGGCCGCTAAGATACCAATAAAAATACTTAAAAATATCGTCGTTTAATGCTGATTTCTAGGAAATAATACATGTATGACATCGTATTAAGATAATAACATTCTTATTATATCTATTATTATTGATTAGAATAGAACTAAATAATTCATTAAATTCATCGTTAGTAAATTTGGACTGTATAAAAAATCTACTTTTATATAAACACCAGGTTTCGCCAGTAAAAAAATTAGCTTCACGCTGTATCTTAGTGTTAAGACGCAAAAAAAAATAATAAAAAATCCTTCCAAAAATATATATTTTTTTAAAGTGACAGTCATTTTTTAGGGTTTCGTACTTTTTAAGGAAAAAAGGAACCCTTAGAAGATGACTTTGTTGTCCATCCGCCTATCTGTCTGTCAAGATCCTTTATTTCAAAACCGCTTGGAGATATCGAGTTGAAATTCAAAACATATACTCAGATCTACGGCTCCATGATTTCCTGAAAAAATCGATATAGATATATACATTTACTAAAAAAAAGATATAGCCGTTTATATCGCAAACGCGTATTTCGACTCTATGAAAGGAATCAACATTATGAAATTTGGTAGCTAACATCTACAAGTAGTACTAGTTCAGGAAGAAATCTGTTTTCAGATTTAAAAAATAAATGAAAAAATCCTAATAAAAGAGCCTTAAAAGTGGGGCAAAATTTGGTATTAAAGCCTCTAGTTCAAGTTAGGTATCAGATTAAAGGGCTCTGGCTAACCTTGCTTGAATTTCAGAAAAAGCTCGAGACCTCCAATTTTTGTACAGAACCCTCGGTGGGCGAGCCCGACTCGCGCTTGTCCGGTTTTTTTATTATTGTATATTGCTATGTAGGTACCTGTATGCTAGGGAAGACACATTCATAGGAAACACAAAGTGAAATTTGATCTCTCTACCTCCACGTGCGGCACAAAATGCTTTTAATAAGCACTATGCAAAAATTATAGATTTCTTACAAGTTTTTTTACAGAAACCTATATATTTACATGTTTTAGGGTTCCCTACCACAAAAAAAGGAAAATCTTACAGGATCACTTTCTTGTTCGTCTGCCCGTCCGTCTGTCAAGACCATTTATCTCAAGATCGCGTGGAGGCATCAAGCTGAAATTAATACCAAGTATTCAGTTCTATCCCTTTAAGCACAGAAAAAAACAAGCATCTAAGTCAACGCAATCAAAAGAGAAGAAGATTTATTAATCGATTTTGCTGCATTTAATATGAAATTCTCCGCATAATTTAAAAACCAAGAATTTACAATACAAATAAAGGGAATAATCCGAAAACTGAAAATTTTTAGTACTCAATGTTTATTTTCTAGTCAAACGGCGCTTAACAAAACATTATGAGAACAGTCGTTGCGTAGAAGCACCAGTGTATGACTGTAAACGCTATTGGTTGTAAGTTCGATCCCCGCTTGAGCAAATGAAATATTTATTTAAATTTATATTTTCATTTCTTGGCTCTAGAGTCACGATAAAACGCGGCGTTCAGTACCGCCACTCAACAGACAATGAATCCAGAATTTAACCTGCCTTGCTTACCCTGCTGTATGCAAAAGATATAAATTACGCAATTACTATGAAAAAAAAATTATAAACATCAATTAAACTAAATAATTCATTCTGTTTCTATTCTAATTAGAGAAGCTATATAAAGTGAGAGGACGATGCGTTACTCCAGAGACGCCCTCATCTTGACATACGCGCGCACGGATTTGAACCTTATACCGACGAGAAAGGAGATAAGTGACTTTTAAGCGATGTTTACATCAAGTGACACTCGGGTGAAGTTTCTCGACTAATGAAGCCATTGTCTGTACGCTTCGTTTGTTGTGTGTATAGGTGACGTTATATATCTGGATACATAACTTCATACTTTCAGGTATTACGGTAATTAAATCAGGTTCACGCTGTATCCCGCACACAGCAGCGTAGACAGAGGGGACGTAGTGTTAACACACTCCGTTTCCCACTTTCCGCCGAGTTCTGGCATTGCGTGTTGAGTGGCGATGGTGGCTAAACGCCGCGCTTTGCCTCGACACCAGAGCGAAGAAATGAAAATATAAATGTAAATAAATATTCCATCTCCTCGAGTGGCGATCGAACCCACAACCAATCGATTTCACAGTCACACATTGTGCCCCTGCGTCACGATTGGCCTCGTATTACGTTAATAGAAATAAATTATTTTAACACAATGAGTAATAAATTTGTTTATAATTTTGTAATATTTTTTATGTTAATGTGGGCATTCTAACATAATATTATATTGAATTACTAGCGGTCCGCCCGCGGCTTCGCCCGCTTGAACTACATTATTATTGATTTAATAAACAGAATTGACTGATAACTATAATTACTTCTAATATGATTTTTTTACTACATTATCGTAATTTCTATAAAGATTTTTAATTGTTTTGAATTAAAAAAATACGACCAATGTTGATACTTGATATTTATAATAATATACTCTGAGCATTGATACATAAAGCTAATTATTTATTATACGTGTATACTTTTGTAACATTACTTTCTTTTTAAAATAACTGTAATGATTGCATATTAACTTCTGTACAGTTTTTAAATCAGTTACATCTATTATTAGCTAAATGTATAATTGGTAAATATGTAGTTATTACGGAGTTCACGTAGAAAAGATGTTTAGTAGGGATGCCCGATGATCATCGATTTTCGATTAACATCGATGTTTGCAGTTAAAATATCGATGTGTTAACATCGATGTTGCATTGACGAAAACATCGTAACATCGATGTCAGCAGGGAATATTATCGATATTTAATAACGTACACGTGGTTTCAACATTATTACTTTTGCAGTCGATTGACTAGAAAGATTGCGACATACCTATAATGAGCTTTTTCTCTCTAATGTTTTAAATGTTCAATAACTTTTTGATTTTCGTTTTAATTAAAAAGTCGTGTTATATTGTAGTTGTTAGGAAAAAAGAAACCCTTATATGATCACTTTGTTGCCCGTCCGTCTGTCTGTCTGTCAAGAACCTTTATCTCAAGAACACTTGGAAATATCCAATTGCAATTCAAACCATATACTCAGGTCTACTGCCCTACCTGAAAAAAAAAGTATTTCTACATTTATTTAAAAACAGATATGGCCGTTTATATCGCAAAAACGCATATTTTAAGACTATAAAAAAAATCAAAATTAATAAGATACTTTCGGTTGACCTAGAATTATGAAATTTAGCAGCTAGCATCAACAGGTAATATTAATTTAGGAAAAAATCTAAAAACTATACATTTGTGATTAAATTATAAAAAATAATAGCCTTAAAGGGGAATGGGGCAAAATTTGATTTTAAAGCCACTAAGTTCAAGTGAGGCATCAGATGAAAGGGCTCTGCCTAAGCTAAGCTTGAATTTCAGAAAAAGCTCGAGCTCAATTTTTGTACGGAAACCTCGGAGGGCGAGCCCGACTCGCTCTTGTCCAGTTTTTTTATTTATATATATGTGCAAAAAAATATCGACGTTGGCTAAAATCGACGTTTTCCTTTCGATTTTTATCGAACATATTTACATCGATGTTTTTCTAACATCGGGCATCCCTAACTTTTATATACATTTATTTCTAACGAAAAAACCGAAGAATGTATGTATGTATTTACTTAATATTTCTTTGAATATCAAGTCGTTCTTAATCTCTGCCTTGAAGTAATTACGACTAAAGCTTAACTGTTATTATTTTATGAAGGTAACTTTCACCAACAATTCAATTTTGTTTATTTTATTGTTTGTACTATGAACAATACTGCTTTAAAAATTATATATTTTTATGATGCGAAAATGATGCTTTATGCACAGCGGCATCTGTTGGGTTTGAAGTTAAACTGTAACTGTAACTGTGGACAGTTAAAAATTGCCGTTTTTATTTTAAATTTCACTTAAAATATAATAATATTAATCGAAAACGACGTTTTACAAAATACATAGGGGAGAGGGGGGTAGCTTTGAACAGGGGCACCTTTGAAAATATGTGTTAACAGAGCTATTTTAAAAAGAAATTTTGGTAGATTTTTTTTGAGTAGTGGCAGCACTAATCTGCACACGTGTCACTTGTCACCGCTGATATATGAGAGCCCGTGGTTGAGTTACGAGGAGTGTTTGATTTTGAGTAAAATTTTATGCATTTTTAAATAAGCGCGTAAGGATCGCAGGGATCCAATTCAAGGTATATGGTTTTATTTTTTCCTCTTTTAGTTAGAATGTTTCATATATCATGCAATAAACTAGAAATCACTACAATTTTTAAACATTTACTTGAAAAACAAATGTTTGTAATTTTTTAATTACCACTGAGGCAGCTTTGAACAAAATAAGGGGGGCACTTTTGAATATTATTATATATAAAAAAATACCGCGAAAGAAAAACAAAACTATAATTAACTTTTCTTCACTAGAAACTGACTCAAAAATGCATTTGGAATCAGAAGAAAAAGTGACAATTTACTGTGAAGAGAATGAAGATACTGAAATCTGTGCGTATGAAGACTACGAAATGGAATTAGACTACAACTTAATAAATATTGGAGACTTCGTTTTAGCGAATGTGTCATCATCTGTGAATAATAAAAAAGTAGCTTGTATTTTTTTTTCTTTCTTGAGAAAGAAGACAAGTGCTACATTAGTTTTTCAAAAGTCTTACGAAGACTAGACTTGAGGCCAGTCACGGCGCAGCGGCACGAAGTGTGACTGTACAACCGACTGGTTGTGCAGTCTCCACTCGAGGAGATGAAATATTTACTTAAATTTATTATATATTTATATTTATTTAGTTGAGATCTGCCACTCAACATGCAATGCCTCCAGAATTCGGCAGAAAGTGGGGAACGGAATGTCTTAACACTAGGTTCCCTCTGCATACCGTGCTGTGTCGGTATAAAACGTGAAGCTGATTTTTATTTCTTACGTAGACTACTTCCCCCAATTTCAGTTGTTGGCTACGTCACATACTACATCTATGTTTTGCTTTAAATTTATTTTTTCTAAGTTCAAATTAGAGTAGTAAGCTGTTTATTTAAAAAATAAACAGCTTACTGTTTATTTTATTCTATGATTGATCCCATAATGTTCATTACTTCTAGGAAGCCAAAGCTACCTTTTTGTTTGTACGTTTTTTAAAGTCTATTAATAATATTAAAGTTATTTAACACTAGTACTAGTACAATCGCAATATTAAAAAAAAAATTAGCTTCACGCTGTATCCCGCACACAGCAATGTAGGCAGAGGGAACCTAGTGTTAAGACACTCCGTTCCCCACTTTCTGCCGAATTCTGGAGGCATTGCGTGTTGAGTGGCAGAACTCAACGCCGCGCTTAACCTCGACCAGAGCGAAGAAATGGAAATATAAATTTAAGTAAATATTTCATCTCCTCGAGTGGGGATCGAACCCACAACCAGTCGGTTTTGCAGTCACACCTCGTGCCGCTGCGCCACGACCGGCCGCAATATTAAACTAGGTATATTATTTTTTTAAGTTAACATGGTACTGATATTTGATCTCCATCGTTTCTAATGTTAAGTTTATTAATAAAGTTACTTAAAAGTTTGATAAGCCTTTTAATTTCATTGAATTCGATGATAGTTCAAAACTGCCCCGTATATGTTCAAAGCTACCCCGCAAGGGGGGCAGCTTTGAACATTTGACTACTGCTACTAAAGTTGACATTGCACCTTTACCTTATATATTTTTCTACATATGATGCTACGATTGTGTGGCACAATAGTTGGACTAAGCATTGTGAAATAGTAAAGAAGTTAAAAACTGTAGAATTTTTAGATATGACACAAAGTTTAAAAATCGTTCGAATGTGCCCCCCTCTCCCCTACTATACAGCTAAAAATACAAAATTATTACAAACATTTATAAATTTATTATATTAGTATAAGTATTAGATTATATAGATTGCTATATAATATTCGCAGGCAAACTAATACCTTGAGTTCATTCAAATGACGATAACTTTTTTTTTAATGAACTTATTATAATGAAACAAACTTTAATTGTTATGACAAAGCAATTAGTGAAAGTTTTAAGTAAATCGGTTCAGTAATTTCGGAGATTAGCGTGATCATACATTCAGACAGACAAACAGACACGAAATTAAAGAAAATATATTTTTGCTTTCTATTATTATTTTTAAGTGTCCCTCTCTATCTCTATCTATTTCAGTCAAAATGACTAAATGTACAGACAAAATATTTTTACTGTCTTATTATATATAGAGATAATACCTATAGAGAATAGAGATGAAGACAATTGATAAATGACAACTCGTATAAATAAAGAGTTGTAATTTATCAATTGTCTTCAGCTTTCAGTGTTATTTAAAAAAAAATTGTATTTTAAATTTCAACAAAAAAAATCAAGTTGTTGCCAGCTGTGTGAACATGAAACGTTTTATATTTACTCAGTAATATTATTGATAACTTTGAGATCATTTGTGGGGCAGAGATAACGCGACAGGTTGTGGATTCAAGTCCCATTTAAGAACATGAAATATTTATTTAAATTTATGTATCCATATCTTTGCTCTGGTATCACTTTGATATCCGCGTTGAGTTCCGCCATTCAACACGCAATGCCTCCTGAATTCAGCGGAAAGTGAGGAACGTAGTGTTTTAACACTATATTCCCTCTGCCTACCCTGCTGTGTGCGGATTTTTTTAAATATAAAACCGGAATCTCTGTCATGTTAATACCCAAACAAGTATAACTTAAAAATATTTTTTTAATAAGACATTTTTTTGCGAACATTTTGTTTATAAACTGCTATTATTAATGAGAAGATAATGGATGTTATTATAATATTATTAATAGTGCTCTCGTTTTCCGCGTTGTTTTTAACCGACCTAAAAATGGAGGAAACGTTGGATTTACATTTATCTATTTATGTATGAATATTTATTTTCAGCTTCATGCTGTATCCCACAAACAGCAGTGTAGGCAAGAGGAACCTAGTGTTAAGGCACTCCGTTTCCCATTCTCCACCGAATTCTGGTAGCATTGCGTGTTGAATTGCGGAACTAAACGCCGCGCTTTGCCTTGACTCTCTACTCGACTGGAATGAAGAAATGAAAATATTAAATACTAGCGGTCCACTGGTGGCTTCGCCCGCATACAACCTATAATTATTTTATTACGCTACATTTGCCATAACATTGATTTATACATTCAATCATTTTTCATAATTTTGAGAAAGTGCAAGCGCTACGTGGCAAGGGCGCTCCCCGCGATACTCGAGTGTATGCTAAAAAAAAATTAAAAAATTAATTAAATCAGCTTCACGCTGTATCCCGCACGCAGCAGGGTAGGCAGAGGGAACCTAGTCAAGACACTCCCCCACTTTCCGCCGAACTCTGAAGGCATTGCGTGTCGACTGGCAGAACTCAACGCCGCGCTTTGCCTCGACACCAGAGCGTAGAAATGAAAATATAAATGTAAATAAATATTTCACTTCCTTGAGTGGGGATCGAACCCACAACCAGTCGATTTTACAGTCACACTTTGTGCCTCTGCGCCACGACCGGCCTCAGTCTATGCAGTAAGCAGAGTGTTGAATTATTTTAATTTCACATTTTCTCGAAAACGTCCAATTTACAAGCCAAAGCTTATCTTTATAAAATTTTCTTGATGATGGAATAACTTTCGCTCGTTAGTTCCAATATTTTTGTCAAATAAAAAACATTGAAATATCAATTTGCCATTTTCAAATCACTGAGTTCTCTCACCATTTATAATTATATGAAATATAGCCACAACAAATATTTTGAGTCAAGAAAGATCTAAAAAATCCGGACGACAACATCCCAACATCTGGTACGATAATCTATCTATATATATAAAAGGACTTGTGCTGACTGACTGAGGTAAGACGCACGCAGAGCCGTAACCGCTGATGGTAGAAACGTGAAATTTGGGCAGATGTTTATTTTCATATTCTGGACATCCACTAAGAAGGGAATTTGAAAAATGTTAACCCTAAAGGGATGAAATAGGGGTTGAAAGTTTGTATGGAAAAAAATTTTAATCTGTACCGATTTTTATAAAATTTGAAATTCAGACTCTTAAAAATATTTCATTGAACACGTGTTTCATGGTTTTTAAGAATTCACCCCCTAAGGGTTCAAATAAGGGGTTGAAAGTTTATATGGAAAAATCTTTAAATTGCCATCGATTTTTATAAAAATTTAAATTCAGACTGTTAAAAATATTTTATTGAACACGTGTTTCGTGGTTTTTTTAGAATTCACTCCTAATAAGCGGGCGAAGCCGCGCGCGCCCTCTAGTTAAAAATAAAATCATTTAAATTGTAAAAATAAATATTTTTTTGAAATATTACCGTTGTTTTGAACGGAAATACTTATAAGTACAAGAGAAAAACAACTGTTTTCCTCTAATATTTCAAATTGAAATTATTATACATCGCATTTCCTACTGGAAATATAAGAGGAAAAATAATTAATCTAATGTACGTACACAAGAAGTAAATTTCTATGAAAATATCACATTTCTCTCTAAATAGATATCTACTTACATAGGTCATAAAGCTATCTTAAAAAGCTAACATTTCATTATCATATCAATATAATGTGATGCGCGGATGGTCTGCTTTGGGGGTCTAGAAAGTTCAATAAATAGAAATACATATTTACGTAAAAGGTTACAATAATATTTATTTATATTTATGGGTTAAGAGGTCACTTTACTGTGGCGCATTGGACATTGTCAGATTGTAGATTATGGTACAGTGCGGTCGACGAGTCGTGGACGCCGTGAAGTGTGAAGTGGCTTATTTGGACTTTTGCGCATTGAGTACACGGAAAGAAAAATGTCGGCATAAATAATTCATAAAGCTAAACTAGCAAGACATTTTTAGTCCAGTCGAAGATTAAAAAAAGTTGACAATCGCTTTTGCCATTTAATAGATATGCAACACAAATAAATACAAATTATATATATCGCTTCACACTGTATCCCGCACACAGCAGGGTAAGCAGAGGGAACCTAGTGTTAAGACACTCCGTTCCCCACTTTCTATCGAATTCTGGAGGCATTGCGTGTTGAGTGGCTGAACTCAACGTAGCGCGTTACCTCGACACTAGAGCGAAGAAATGGAAATATAAATTTAAATAAATATTTCATTTCCTCGAGTGGGGATCGAACCCACAACTAGTCGCGTTTACAGTCACATTTTGTGGCTCTGCGCCACGACTGGCCTCATATGCATCTGCGACTGCTGCCTTAGAAATTAAAATTACTTAATCGTCGACCAAATATAAATAAAAATATATTAAAAAACTAGAAACTCAGCGAGATTCTGTAAAATCTTAATTTAAATAATATTTTAAGAACAATTATAGGTACCTATTAGGAATTATTATTTTAATTATAGATAAAACAGATAAAGTTAATATAATTGAAACATAACTAATCACATAAATAATTTATTATTTGCTTATAAATATTAAGAAAATACTGACTGACACATTTAATTTATATATCGCAATTATAAAACATCGATATATTCAAAATCGATATTAAACATCACATACCTATAGTGACCTGTCAATTGAATCAAATCAATGCGAAATACACTTAAAAGATAATGAATGAATCCGATTCAGCGATTCATTCTCTATTGTTTCGTTTCGAGTAAATTGAAGTCCCTGTTGAATTTTAATTGAGTATCGATACTGCGGACACTCCACAACAATGTTGGTAGATGCCTATTGTCTAGGTGCTGATTAGTTCTTATACATATAAATACAGAATAAATCTATTGTGTTTTTGGAGATGGATTAATGAGAATCAGCTTAACGCTGTATCTCGCACACAGCAGGGTAGGCAGAGGGAACCTTGTGTTAACACAAGACACTCTGTTCCCCACTTTCTGCCGAATTCTAGAGGCATTGCGTGTTGAGTGGCAGAACTCAACGCCGCCCTTTGCCTCAACACCAGAGCGAATAAATGAAAATATTTCATTTTCTCTAGTCAGTACAGTTCTACAACCTGTCGTGTTTACAGTCACACGCTTGTTTGTTTTTTTTTTTCGACAAGTACAAAATTACAAATGATTAATATAACATATATGTTTTAATATAAAAATAATTAAATGGACGATTCAGACTTATGTATCTTAAATAAAAATCATTGTCCAAATATCTGAGTGTAAAAGCTAGGACCGCTCGCTTGAAAAGTCAATAATTGGGCCAAGCGATTACCACAGACTTCTGTAAAGTGTCCGAAACCGTTGGGTTTCCAAAAATGGATAATATAAAAATACGCGATTAATACCGTTAGAGATTGATATAAAAACATCTAGAAAAAGACTTAGAATCTATCGTGGCGCAGTGGATAGTTTATTGACTACAAACGCGATGGTTGCGGGTACGATCGGTAATGTATAATTTTTCTTCCTCTGTTGTTCAAAGTACACAGTTGCGTGCCGTCACTCAATTACGCAACATCTAAAAATCTGGAGAAAAGCAAAGAATGGAGTATCTTACCTTAAAGTTCTGCTCAGCTATCTTGCTTATATATACTTGAAGGGTAAGTGAAGTGAATTTGTAGAAATATATATAATTATTCACCTTTCTAGGCCAAAAAATTTTTTAATGTAAACAAATTATTTGAGTATCCTTTGTGAAACTTCTAAAATAAATGATTTTTTTGATTTTTTCTAAAATAAAGTAGTTTTTTTTTAAACAATCTAACATTAATAAATAAATACAAAATACAATATGAAACTTGCGACTTGAAATTATTAATTTCAAATATCTCGTAATTTTGTTGCTGAATAGAAGCATTAAAATGATTAAGTAATTTTTTAAGTAAAATTTTAAAGAACAGTTACAATGAAATCAAGATTCTGAAATAATATAAACGTAAAATGAAAAAAAAAAAACAATTTATATTTATAATAACAGCAGCTCTGTATATTTAAACAAAAGTACTCGAATATACATGAAAACATAATACGTCGTATAGTAGTTTACAAGGACTTAAAAGAATTTGTTTAGAAAAAATAAAAAATTAAATATCACACTCGCAGACACATATTACAACACTATGGCCACTTCTTATGTGTAGCAAATAACATATTATTTTTTCAGTGCACAACAGTCTAGACTGAGGGAACCTAATGTAAAGACACTCAGTTCCCCACTTTACACCAAACTTTCCAGCCATTGCATATTGAGTTGCAGAACTCGACACTGCGCTCTATTGCCTTGGTGCCAGTATAGAGAAATAAAAATATAAATAAAAAAATAATTAATTTTTCCGAGTGGGAATCAAAGCCACGACTGCATTTTACAGTTACACGCTTATGCCTCTGGGACACAACATCCTATATATAACATAATAAACATTACTTCTTCAATCATATTTATATTATGAATAAAATAAAAATACATATAACTAAAACAAACATGTAAATTTTAACTGATTCAGAACCAACACCATATTTTTACATCATCATGGAATCTTAAAAGAAATAAATCATTACATTTACTTTCTTCAATGATATTTCTATAAAAAATATCCCTCTATCATTATAATTGCTATAAATAAAAATGAGATAACTTTAATATAAGCAGTTATCATTTAAGAAAGGGGATAGTTACTATATTATATTAGTTAATAATAATTTTAATCTTCACCAGCAGGTACTGCATCTTCTAATCTTTTTAAATATTTAATTCTGAGTTCAGTCACTGCATCACCTTTAAGCTGATCCTGAAAAGAAAAAAAATTACAAATTAAGTAAAAAATCATGCTTTTTGTAATATGATTTAGTTTGCAATGTGCAAAATAGATAAATCCAAAAAAAATCAACTTAATGCTATATCTTGCATGTAGCAAGGGCAGGTGGAGGAGTGTTAAGACACTCCACTTCCCACTTTCCTCTGAGTTCTGGAGGCTTTGCATGTTGCAAATAAACAACATTGAATATATTTCTCTAAGGCAGTCATGGTACAGTGGCATAACCTCTGGCTGTAAACTCAACAGTTGTTAAATCTCACTTGGATATATGAATTGTCTGTATTTCTTTACTCTGGTAACAAGACCAATAGTGCACCAATAGCGAGATATTTTCTATGGGGCCTGGACTTTAGCTTTGAACACATATGTTTGTGTAAATGTAGTTTTTTCATTTTCGGGTCAAATTTTGTTATAAGTAAAATTTCTGGGGTGGGCACTTGAATATTTTGGGATGGGCACGGCCAGAAGGCCTTTCCTACGCCCATGAAAAAATCTATGTGCAGCATTAAGTGGCGAGACATTACATGTTCTTTAATGTGGCGGACCACATAAAAAAACATGTAATGTCTCGAAAATTGAACAGAAAGTCTAAATACCAGGACTCCTCTGTCTATTCTGCTATTTGTGGGATACAGTGTGAAATTTTTAAACAAAATCTATTTAGTAACAAAGTTAGTAATATTATATAAAAGAACAAATACCTGTACAAACCAACACTGCACATCTAGCTGAACCATTTGCAAGGCTCCTCTTATGGCACCTGGTATTAGTGCACAATACTTCAAGCCATTGTTTGGCATCTCAACCCATTCACTTAGAGGGCACTGATCCCAAACTAAAGAGAATTCATCTCCTGCACTACTCCAGCTTGTCACTGTAGGTTGCATGTTTAAGTATAACCTGATAAAAAAATATAGTAAATAATTTTTAGGTCTTTCTTCACTATCTTCATAATATAGAAAATTAGGCACTGTGCGTGTTGAGGAGCAGGACTTAAATCTGCACTTACATTCATTAAAAGAGTTATGAAATTAAAATAATTTATTTTCCCAAGTGTAACTGGAAGCCACAACCATCATGTTTACAATCAGAATGCTACTGTTTTGGCTGCGATTCACCTTTGTTTTAATGAAATATTTATATATTAATATCAAATTATAATTAAAGAGGCACAGTGTGGTGTAGAGTTCCACCTCTCAACATACAATGCCTCAAGAGATTCGTGAAAATTGGGAAGTGAAGTGTCTTAATATCAACAGAGTGTTTTATTACTATGTTCCCAGATTCTCCCTGTGCACCTTGCTATGTGAGGGGAAGGGAATGTGAAACTAATAAAATATATAATTAAATACATCTTACCTAAATGCCTGTTGAATTTTATCAGCAGTCTCCCTCATTTCTAAGCACCGATTTGATGTTGTTCTAGCAAGGAAATCTTCTATAAGCCTTACACCCATATTATAGCCAATTCTTTCCAGTTGCTTGTTGACATCCTCAGGATTCTCTACTTCCTTTAGCATTTGTGATACTAACGCTCCATATGTAAGTGTCAATAATTCAGAATTCTGTAAAATATTTAGATTTTATTATAACGTGTATGGTGAACATACATATTGACATTCTTTAAAAATAATTCATTTAGCAATGTGTAAAAAACATTGCTAACTTATTTCGTGAATAATAATGTCATAATTTTAGTTACCACTTTTTTAGCATCCAAGCGAGAAGTTTGGCGGGACATTATAATAATTATCTCCTAAACTTTGCTATTTAATGTATTTATATTTTAAACGATTTACACTTATCTACCTACTTTATTGATGAAATTAATAACTTGACACTTGCCAGTTGATGATTTGACACCTGCCAAACTGACATTGATATATAAGTTCGTTTATTATTTATAAAATTATACAAATTGCAAAATGATACCAATGAGCCAATGTTTTTTGTGCATTACGGTACTGGCATAGCAAATAAATAATAATATCTTTTATAACAATATTTATAAAGTGGACTATTTACATTTGTCTTGTTAACACAAAAATTTGCATCAGTATTGGATGGGATTCGCGGGGTGAATAGGCACAAATCAGAATAATTGTTTATATCGTCCAATGATGCTCTGGAAAAGTTATTTATTTTTATAATTTTAACGTTGGGTTCAAAAATTAAGTACTGATTTTATTTTGCCGTGATTAATAAAGAACATTTAGTGCATAGGATAATTCGACCAACTATACACTAGATCAATGATTATAGTCTAAAAAATGACCCCGAGATTCAGATACGACCACAAAAACTTATTAGAGTTAACACAAGACTGTTCATACACATGTTCAATTGTTATAGTTCTTTTTACTTATATTATGTTTTTAATTTATTTACAAATTTTCAAACAAATCTTTAAGACCCAGTTTCAAATTATTTGTTATAAATATAACGCGATTTATTTCTCATAGCCTGTTACACAGAGATACTTAACTGCAGGTAAAAAATATCTTATATGACATGCATATACTAAGCCAACCAAAGAGACAAAAAATATTGTTATTTATGTAAATATTTTAAATTAGAAGTCGTAATATGTAATATAACTTATCGAATCAGTGATTTCTCAGTTACCTCACCATAAGTTATACTATATCACGCTAAAATCAATGACGTACATAACATCAAAGAACGTTGCAAAGACTTGAGAGTTGAACTTGGGAGCTACAGTTGTTTTCCGTACCTCAAGATTTAAGTCACTCAATATATTACAAAAAATAATGCTTTTTTTTCATACGAATGTTGTCAGAAGTAACACATTTGGAACCCTAGGATTTTTTTCTGTTCACCCCATATGGTCTATCTATTGACTGAACTAAATTGAAAAAGAAATTACCTATATTTTTGTATTTTATAATATGTCATATTTTTAAAAATTTTTTTGTAACAAACTGTTGAAAGAATATGAAAATATTTTGTAGCTTTAAAAAATTTTGAATAAAAAATAATCAAAATGTATGTAACATATTTTTTTACAATTCTTTAGTACCTTAATTATTTATATACTTTAAAATAAATATAATTGTATTGGACGAAATTCTAAGATTCAGTGTCATTTTAATTTCTATAGCACTAAAAAAATATTCAAACTTGTTTTGTTTACGTACCAAGAGAAATGTCGTTATGGCTAATGTCAAACTCAAATTAAAAAGACCTTTGAAAATTTTATTTTATTACTAAATATTATATTGAATATAATTTAAAAAGAAACACTTTATCGCTATGGTTATTACTAAGACATCATATGCGTTTTATATCATATATTTTTAAACTATGGAATCTGATGGTTTAGAAAAGAAAAATATTTACAATGATTGTGAATCCCAATCTGCGGTGAATAGTTTGATATTAGAATACTACAAAAAATTTGGAAGGAAAAGAGACTTGGAGCAGTTTTTTTCTTTATCAACCGCTCATAGTGAAATCAGAGATCCATCAAGTTCGTTTTGGAAAAAAATGAAGTCACAGACTGATTCAGATTCTGGAGAAAAGAAAAGTGAATCCTCGACAGAACTTTGCAGAATATCCATAAAATGCTCTGTTCCTGGACCTTATAATCCGCACGTTAGTATTTAATTAATTACATATACTAATATAAACACATACAAGTGTGATAACTCTTATATGTATTTATATTAAGTAGGTCAAACTATGTATTGATTATTTATATTGTTTTAACATAAAATGTGTTGAAATTCATGTTCTAGGAAAACTTTGACAGAATAAAAAATGATTCAGATTCTCCTCCTATAATAAATGAAGAGGGGCAATGTTTCTCTAAAAATTCAGATAATGAATCTGTAAAATCTGATGATGGACAATCCCATAAATGTAAGTAAAAGTTTATAAATACTCTAATTCTTGCATATAGTATACAGATGGAGCCTAGTGACAATAGGTTTCTATATTTTATATCTAAACATATTGTGGGGAACAGACTGTCTTACCACTACTCTTGTACCCTCTGCTTTGCCTATTATACGCAAGATACAGAATTATTCTCTGAAATATATGAATGTATTGAAGTTCTCTACTTTTCTCTTGAATTTGGGCCATTGTATGTCATGGAACTCAGCACCACGCTTGTCAGAGTGAAGAAACTAATTCATTCCTTGAATGAAAATGGTGTTGTGTCTCTGTGTCTTACTAAGTACTAATCAACAATTTACTGCACTGCATCATCAAAATGTGAGTTGCAGGCTTTAGTCACCACTTTGAAATAAAGGAGGATGTGAAAATAAAGGTCCAAGCCTGAATGCAAGTAAGGTAAAGGTTCTGGTGCTTGAAAGAAATGAAGAAAAAATGGGATGCCATATCAGTGTAAATGGTGAGATATTAGAACAAGAGAATGAAGTGCTATATTTGGGAAGTATGTTCAGTAGAGATGAAAGATACAAGATGGATGCGGAAAGGTGTATTGCTGTCGGTAACAGGGCTAACAGTGTCTTAACTGCATTAATGACAGCTGACAGCGAAATGTCAGCACAGCTGCACATTTGGCTGTACACAATGCAGTATTTTACAAATACTGCATTGTGCTAATAATAATGCTTATATGGCAGTGAAATGTGGGTATTATAGAAGAAGTATAAAAGAAAGAAGAATGCTCTGGAGACGTGATCTCTTTGAAGGATATGCGGAGTCAGCTTAGCTGATTGAATGAAATGACAGAACGGCAGGTGAGCTAGCAAGGATGTCACAGTGGGGGTGAAGAAGAACATGTTCAGCTGATTTGGGCACATCGAATAAATGAGAGATAAAGAATGGCAAAAATCATTCAAAAACAGACCTCAGTTGACCTTTGAAAACACAGTATTAAAAATACTGAAAAACTAAAGGAACTAAATACTTAAGGAAGATCACATAAAAACATTAGGACCTCCTGAAGGGCATGTATGAAGAGGTTGATGACAGTGGATAAGGCAGAAGAGGTATGCAGAGAATGTAGCTAGTTTAGTTTTTTAGTCTATACATATGTAAAAATAAAACTCAGCAGGGTATACAGAGAGAACCTAGTGGTAAGACACTTTGTTTCCCATTTTCCACTGAATTTGACTAAAATATAAGAATAAATTTAAGCAACCCAGCAGTTGAACCTCTTTTTATTAAATCAAATTGTAATCCTAAGTCTTATTCTGTTATTTCAGCTGTAGATAATACTTTAGATACTTCATTAAACAAGCCACATTCTCCAACAAGCAGTATAACATCACAAAGAAAACTCGAATGGGATTCCTTAGCAGATGTGGGTTATGCAAATGAGAGTGATAGAAAAAATTCTGCATCTAGTCTTTCTACATTAGAAAGGTTGGCCCTCCATCAGCAATACTCAAATAATGATTCAAAACAGAAAATAAACATTGGACCTCCTACTGCCCAATCAACTCCACTTGATATAGATGATAATAAGAATAAAAATAAAAAAGGTTATACTAAAAAAAGTACTAAAATATATAAAAAGGATGTAGATTTGGTAGAATTTAATGTTTCTAACAATGAAAATATGCCACAACCAATTAATGTTAACTTGACTAAACACATTTCATTTAATGTAGAAAAAGATGGTGGAGTAACATTAGAAAATATTACAAGAAGTCTCTCAGTAAGCCCTGAAAAAGCTTCAAATTCAACAGAGACAACCAAACTTCAAGAAAAAATTGATAAAGAAATTCAAACTACATTAAATAAAAATTATGATAAATCGAGCAGCTCCACTGAAAAGAATGGTCGAAAAAAGCAATATCCAGTCTTAATCAGTTTGAATACTTTGAGGAAAAGAAAAGGGAAGAAGAAAGTTAAAAAAATACAAAAGAAGGCAAGTTCAAAAAGAAGAGATATTGACAAGGAAAACATTCCATTAGAGAAAAGCGGAGATCAGGGATCTGAGGCGGAAAGTTTTGAATATATGCCAGGCCACATGTATAATTTAAATCATATGAAAACAAATACCAATGATGATGCTAGAAATCTTGATGTTAAAAATAAATCAAGCAGAGAATCTAGTGCAGGTTTGAGCACAGATTCTAGCAAAACAACTAAATGTTCATTTAACAAAGACTTAGAAAAAAGTATTGATATACTAAAATCTGCTTTAAATAAGGAATCTGAAGATGGAATATTAAAAAAAAAGTTAGTTAAAGAAGTTGTCCAAAGGCTAATTAAATCCAAATATAAGGATGATGGGAGTTCAACAGAGTTTTTATCAGGTTTAAGTTTTGATAGTAAGAAGATTGATTTGTTTCATTCAAACCATACTACAAGCACCTCTGACACTAATACAACCCATAACATAAAACAGAATAAACCAAAAAAGTCGATTTTACGAATGGAAAAGTTTAATTCAAATGCAATTGCTTCTACATCTCAAAGTGTCCCTAATTTACCGACAGTGATTCAAAATGAAAATCCAATGTCTTACACCAAAAAGCTATCTGACATATCTAATACAAATTCTGACCTTTCAAATAAAGCCAGAAATAGATCTTACACAATTATTGACAAGATTTCCTCAGAAGAGTTGTACCAAAAATATTTAGAAGCCTTGCATAGAGAAAGAGCGTACAAAAAACATTTAAGAGACAAAGAATTGTTTTTGAAACAAAAACTAGTTAGTTCTGATTTAGCATTTAATGTATCGAAAGAGCCTGAAACAAAAGCACAAAGGGTTAAAGATTTAATGACTGATTTAGTCCGAAATAATTATGACGCTGGTTCCGGTGACGCATGTAGGTTTGATGAGTCACATTCAAATATAAATTTGGAAAAATATAATTCTATTAGAAAGCAACAAACTCATTCTGTCTTTACATTATCATCAGGAAATTCTGATAATAACAAGCGTAATATACTCTCTGGTAAGCAGAATGAGGCATATTCTAAAGCATGCCACAAAAAGGCTGTAGATGAACATTATTGTTGTTGTCCTTTTCATAAGTCACATGCAAAAATTGCAGTTGTTGATAGTTCAGTTCAGGTAAATATGTTAACAAAAGACAAATTTTCTCCAGAAGTTATACCAAATTCTTCTCATAATGTGAAATCGCATGAAATTGTTAGTAATAATTGTGCAAAATGTACCCCTAATCAAATTAAACGTCAAATTGCACCTGATTGTACAACAAAGGATATTAAATATGTTTGCCTTTGCTCTGATAATACTCAAGAAGTACCTGAGAATATTCTTATTTATAAGTGCTCTAGACTTACTAATAAATGCTTGACAACAAATGACTCGAAAGCTGCAAATTCTGATAGTCAACAAACATCTAGCAACTCGACATCACCTCGTCGAAAGTCGTCATTTAAAAGTGAAGATTGTGAAAAGAAATGTTTGGTCATTAAAGATAATTTAAATCAAATGTCACAATCATCACAAACTAACATTAAATTGCCTATTAGGCTTGAAAGCAGATCTAGTGAACAGAGTGTCAAATCTACATCATCTGGATGCATGAGTGCGGCTAACACTGTTGACAAGAAACAAGATGTTCTGTTAATACATGAAGCTACAAGATGGATCCAAACTGAGATTAGTATTGACCCAAAAATATCAGATCCTTCAATATCTGATATTATCATTATTAATGACAAAAATTGTGTACAATTAGTCTGTGAACAATATAAAAAGATTTCCAGACCTAGTTCAGAAAGTAAAGTTCCCGAAGTATACGACGAATGCGATAGGAGAATTGAAAATCTTAACTTAAAAATTAATACACACGAATCTAATAAAATGGATAAAAACAAAGCTGTTTCTGTCCACACTATTGCTAACAGTGAAGAATACATTAATATGATTGAGAAAGAAGATAAAGGTGTTCAAATTAATCCTGATGAAATGAATGATCACATCGCTAACAACTTCACAATACCAATACAAGGTACAAATATGACTCTAAAAGTTAGCTTAGGATCTGAAACGAAAGCTAACTTAAAACCGGTTTTAAATAATTTCGAGAATACGGGAACACACGTATCTAAAGCAACTGAGACAGTTAAAAACGATGTAGTGGAAAATTTTACATCTTTAAGAGAGGAATGCTCAAAAGGTATACAGTCTTGTGGTACAAATATTTTTGATGAATTTTATCAAAAACGTAAAGCAACCCAATCTGATGAGCACAATCAAAGTTGTTTTGATCAAACTAACAAGACGACTAATGTAAATACATGCGTCACAAAAGGCTGCAAATATAACACTTATCCTAAAAACGATAGGAACCTGTTACAAAAACCTTTATTAAGATCTAATACGGACACTGATAAAATAGCTTCGCATGTAACATTTAATCGTTCTCCAAGGGAACCTGAGCTTCAGTCGCAGGATACCTTTGGAAAACCATCAACGGCAATGTGTATAGGAAATAATGTAACTAATGCAAAATCAAGACAAGGATCTTCTTCAGAAAGATCTCTTAAATCTACAGAAAACAACATGAAATGTAAATCATGCTCGGATAATGAGAATTTAGTTAAGACCTCACACAGCGACACTGACAATAGTAAAGGATGTACTAAGGATCCAATACTTGATATTATTCAAGACATAACGAGGCGCTACTCGAAAAAAGATACAGAAAAGAGTAAAAGAAAAAAATGCTTCAAAGAAATAATAACAGTTCTCAATTACCTTTTAGACACAGAAGATAGTACTGATGACAAAAATAGAGGAGAATCAAGCTCCTCAACCAGTGAACATGAAATTGCAGGAAAAGAGACTAATATGTGTGTGCCTGTCAAGACTTTAGTAGATAAAGGTATTCAGTTATCTACAAAAAAGTCTAAATCACTCAAATTTAGTACAGAGTCGTCGGATATTCCTGTTTCAACAGACATGCCGAGTACTTCCACCGACTCTGGGACTTGCAAAATATTGCATAAAATTAAAAGAGAATGTGAAAAATATCACCAAAAACGATGTAAATCACAAAGCGAAGGGAAGATGTGCGAAACATCCAGCAGCACTTCTGTCAATTGCCATCAATGTAGGCGTGTTCATCATTGCTCATGTAAAAGTCATAAGTGTAAGAATCATAAAAAGGCCGCCGAGAAAGCTAAGAAAAAATGTGTGGCTTACAATTTAATAATACAGACTTCGGACAGCATGGTCAGTGAAAGGGTCAGTTGCGATGAAAATCGGCCTCAATTAAAGAACATAATAGTGAAAGTTCCTCCAAAGCGAAAAGTTCAAAATATGCAGTTTAAAGAGATTTCTTCAAAAATTGAAAATAATTTGCCCCAATACAGTCCTCGCTTACACAACTATGGTTGCAGACGTGTACCAAACGAAAGCGAAATATCGAGTACAGATGATGTTATAAAGAAAGCTCAGGATTGTACTGTGCGGGAATATTTGGAGAAGAATCGTCCGGATTTTGTTGAGAAAAGTTCTAATCGTCAACAGTGTCTAAAAGTCATCAAAGAAACAAGGTAAGTTTCAAAAACGTCTTTTTTTATTTTTTTGTTTTAAAATTATGTTGTTCTTTTAGTTATTATACATACAAATCGGGCTAATGTTATAAATGTGAAAGTTTGTGAGAATGTATGTTTGTTCCACTTTCGCGCAAATTCTATTGATAGGAATGAGATGAAATTTGACAGTTCATCAGAATAACACATAGGCTACAAATTATGTCAAGATCTTGTATAATTTGGCTTCAATATAACAATAAATTTAACCGGGCGAAGCCGCACGTGGGTCGCTAGTAGTTTATAGCCGGGTTTAAATATCTCACTAATTCTTTTTACTTTAGAGTAAGAGACAGCGACGTTCCTAGACTGAATATGATAGTGGTCCATACGCCTGATCCAAACGTGCCTAACCATTACATGGAACCTTGCAATATGTGCTACCAAGGTATTTTTGATTAGTGATAACAACTCCTATGTTAGATTATTTTTTTTATATTTAGGTCCACACAAATTTTCCAAATTTCTTTAAATTAAAAGCTATTTAAACTGAAATATAATAGTATTCATTCTTAAATATACTAAGTAATTAAGTCACTAGTCTAGGGTTGACTAAGATATGTTTTAGGTGGACCAGTTAATAATTGTATGAGTTTTGATCCAATTATGCATTGTCTTCAAAATGAAGTAACAAGAATTGGTGAGTCTATTTTTAATCCGGTTTAATGTGTCCTGACTGTAGTAGTATTTACTATTCAATAATATATATATATATATATATATATATATATATATATATATATATATATATATATATATATATATATATTTAGTTTTCTTTAGTTTTCGCCTTTAATATTCAACTTTACAAAAAATATAGCAAGTAACTTTTATTTTATAATTTGGTGCATGTTCTGCAAAACTATACAACAATCCTGATTTTTTTTTTCTCTTTATTTGTTAGATCTATAATGCAGTTACATAAAATACGGGTCTTTTTCATATTTTTTTATATAGTGTGCAGTTTGTGGTTATTGTATAAATAAACGAAATATCTTTTTTAATATCTTGCATATAGCACAGTAGGCAAAGGGAACCTGATGTTAAGACACATCGTTTCCCACTTTCCGCCGATTTTTAAGGCATTGCGTGTTGAACGGTGGGACTCAATTTCGCTTTTGCCATGATATTATAGCGAAAAAATTAAAATATTAATAAATAATAATTAAATTCTCCCGAGTGGGGAACGAGCCCTAAAAGTAACTCGTAACCCGTAATATTAAAGTCACACACTTGTGCCCCTGCACCACAACAGTCTTCGTAATAGCAAACTCTAAATTTTATAAAATATGAATATATTTGCAGAGCAAATGAGCGCACCGCCAAACGGCAACTGCTGTCGATGCAGTTGGACCGCCAACAGGCATTAAACGCGCTCACGCCTGACGACCTTAAACACTTGGCAAGAGAACTTGGCAATGAACTCCGAAGAAAAAAAGGTATTATTAGGGTATTATTTTAATCAAGTATTAATTTGTTGATGTTGAGCATATTTATTATTTGCACCCTTAGGGGTGAATTCAAAAAAACCATGAAACACGTGTTCAATGAAATATTTTTAACAGTCTGAATTAAATTTTTTATAAAAATCGATGGCGGCTTAAAGATTTTTCCGTACAAACTTTCAATCCCTTAATTGCACCCTTAGGGGGTGAATTCTAAAAAAACCATGAAACACGTGTTCAATGAAATGTTTTTAAAAGTCTGAATTACAAAAATTTTATAAAAATTGGTGCCGATTTAAAAAAAATCCATACATGCTTTCAACGCCTATTTCATCTCTTTAGCGGTCGAATTTTTTAAAATCCCTTCTTAGTGGATGTCCAGATTATGAAAAACATGTGTTCAAATTTCACGTTTCTACGCACAGCGGTTATGTCTGTGCGAGCGTCTTACCTCAGTCAGTCAGGGACATGTCCTTTTATATATATAGATTACTATTTACTTTGTTTCAGTTGCCCCAAAATTTATAAGTGAGCGTGAAATGAAAAAGCATTCTGAGAAAATTTATAAGTCACTGCCAGAAGTTGTCCGAAAAAAGGAGGAGACTAAGAAAGAAAATATCAAGAAAACTAATTTGTTGATGGCAAATATATTTAAAAAGGTAAAGATGAAATAAATTAAAAAATCTCATATATGAAATTGAAATTTATATCTGCTACTAAATTTAAAATTTAAAGTTAATATTTACATATGATAGGTGCTAGGGGGAACCAAATGAACATATCATATAGATCATATACGATCATTTTCATCAAAACTGGTAGGTTGCCATAGGCAAAAATTTAATTTAATAATACGCATATTCTTCAAATAACAAATATATTATTTTATTTTCTTCTATTTTTATTTCAGAATCTACAGAAAAAAACTCTGCAAGGTGCTGTAAACTTGTCTAATTATAGTACAGTGATAAAAATTTGACAAAAAAGTAAAATTTTAATAGTAATTACCAAAAACTGTGTTCAATGATTGTTATTTGTTATTTGTGACGTTAATGCGTTGTGCATGAATGTAATTTAATTGTATCTGTTTCATATTTTCTTTATTTTTAATATGAAAAATTAATAAAAATATTTTTTGCATAAATTGATTTTATTTTAGTATATTTACATAAAAATGGTAAATATGGATGGACTATATTTTCGTTCTCATATATTTTATGTCGTGATCAGATGTATCTCGCACACAGTGTGGTAGGCAAAGGGAACCTCTGTTATGACACTTCGTCACTCATTTTCCGCCGAATTCAGAAGCCATTACGTATTGAGTGGCGGAACTCAACGCAGCGCTTTTGCCTCGACACCAGAGCGAAGAAATGAAAATATAAATTTAAATAAAGTATTTTAACATTTTTTAAAATGTTATTTCACACTAAGGAACGAAAACAACTTATTTAGAAACGTATAAAAATTTGAACGTGTACACGTACGTAACTTTAAACAAAAAGACGAAATAAATTATCTTTCTAAAATTTTACTTTGTTTCATTTTTCATTTGAAAAGGCATTTAAATAAAACCAAATTATATTTTAACACATTAGCATTTAATATAATAAATAATGTTACATACATTTTTTCACATAATGTTATCCTTGTTTAAACTAATATAAAAGAAAGCTATAAATCCATCTATTTGTATTTTGTCATTAAAAATGATACATAATAACTACTTGATTTTTTTTAATGGAAAAGGACAAGGCAAACGAGCGTTCGGGACACGACCACGTGCGTTGCCGGCCTTTAAGGTGGGTTGGGCTCCGGAGCCCGGCATTACCTGATGCGAAACGCAGTGGCATAAAGTCACTACTTAACGCCGGTTTTAAATGCCAGTGGTGGTAATGATCCGGTCGTGACTACCACACGTACTTTAGTTGCCTCTTACGACTCCATCAGTACCAGGATGATCCTATTCTGGGCCGGGATCACACAGCATACACGACGACGACGATTTTCGACCAAAAGTATCAAAATATTCCATTTGTACCTATTGTATTTGTTTGATTAAATATAATTGTGAAGAGGTGTTTGCAGCTAAATCAGGAGTTAGATCAAAAGCCATCCGACAATATCCTTTTGGATATCTCTGTTGATACCACTACTCTCATAAAAAGGGAATACTAGTTCCCGTAAATAGTGCACATAAGAGTATGACTATGACCTCCGATACGAAACGCTGATTGTAAAACTTTTGAAGGTATCGATACATAAATTGAATGTGTAAATACCAAAGTTATCAAAATCGTAAGGATTTTTATTACCGTTAAAAGCTGTGTTATTAACAAATCCGATAGATATCTGTCTAAGGAAAACATTATCAAGTGTTTAATCCTGAACACCAGATGGAATTGTTAAGATTTTAACTTTAGCTCTTGTGATTGGATTTTGCAGATGTAGATGCTAAAACATTTTGAAGAGCAAGGAGTACACTCGGATTTATTCCAGCTTTACGAACCATAAGAGTAGCATCAGTGATTGATACTTTTACTTTTATATCATTTGTTGAAACCATGAGGTTAAAAGAATCTCTTGATCTAACTCGTTTTACACACATTCTAACTCCGTTTATAAAAACTTTTCTTGATTAAAAATATGCAGATGTCCAATCATTTTCACTTCTTTACTATCTTTTACATATTTTTCATTTTTCCCAACAGGGTCTTCATACCACAACCTATGAACCTACATGTAAGATGTTTCGCATGTGGAGCATAATTTAATAGTTTCTATGTAATCACGATATCCATATCAATTATTTGGTGAAGACATAAGTTTTTGATTAAAATAGACATCTAATTGACTAAAAAAAGAGTGAAGCCAATAATTGACTGGAGCTACAACAGTTGTATCCTCAAGAGGTGTTAAATCTTGATTAACTATTTTTGTTTTGACATGAATAAATGTATGTGACAAATCAATGTAATCATCACCAGATCCAGGAATTTGAAATATTAATGGCCCATCGTCACTGAGTGATGAAATTGGTCTGTAGTGAATGCATTTACCATTTTCTTCTATGCTTGTTTGCGTTGACAGCAAAGCGAATAAATCCAGTTCGGATTCGACAAATTCACAAGAATTATTATGTAAAAATAACATTGTTTTTAATTTGTTGAAAATATATCGTTGTAATTTAATTTAACATTTCTTTTAACTCTTTTTAATATTCTTTTAGTTAGTTAGAACTGTTAGTTAGTTAGCTAGTACGTTTGCTAGTTAGTAAGTTAGTTAGAATTGTTAGTTAGTTAGTTAGCTAGTTTATTTGCTAGTTAGTTAGTTAATTATTGTTTGTTCCGATTCCGATTTACTTATTTTTGGTTTTGTATGAAAGTCACGTTCTTCAGAAGTGCTATAGGCTATATAACATTATGATGTACGTCTTAGTTAACCTTAAATAACGAAATAACAATAATAATGAAGGCCATCGAATTGCATTAAGCGCATGCGCTGCAAATATAGTAAAATATATGTCAGTACATTGTATGGAAAAAATGTTCTATTTTATTAGTTCAAAAAAAAGTCCGTGATACTGTAAATCTATCTCTTATAAATAAGTCACAATAAGGCATTTTGTGACAAAAAATAATTGATAATTGCAAGGTGATATTTCGAACATTTTATATTTGATTAAGATATTGAAGCTTACGAGCGAAAGTTATTCCATCATCAAGATTTTTTTATGAAGAAATGCTTTGTCTTTTATAGCATGTAATTTGAACGTATACTTTTTGAGAAATGTAAATTTTAAATAATTCAACGCTCCGTTTACGGCCGCAAGCATAGACACGAGTCCAGCGGGGGGCGCCCTTGCCGACGATTTCGTCCTCGCAAGCAGCCATGTTAGTGCTTGCACTTTCTCAAAATTATTGAATATAAATTATATTAATTATTTAATTCAATATATGATTATCTTATGGAAAATGCAGCATAATAAAACAATTATAAGTGGTATGCGAAGCCGCGAATGGGCCGCTATTGACTTCTAATATGATTTTTTATTACTTCTATTTTATTATTTTTTATTACTATCTGTAATATTCTAATATGATTTTTTTAAATGTGTTAATTTAGTTGAATAATTTAGTTTACTGCTTCAGAAACAGCTTTAAATGTTAATTTATTGATTTGAAGGATTCATAATATTCTTTGTAAAATAACTTTAATGATTGCATATTAACTCCTGTACAGTTTTTAAATTAGTTACATATATTATTAGCTGTACAACATTAATGTACAATTGGTAAATAGGTCTGTAGTTATTACAGTGTACACGTAGAAATATGTTTTTTAGGCATTTTTATATAGATTTATTTCAAACGAACGAACGGACCAAAATATCTATGTATTTACTTGACATTTCTTTGAAGATTAAATCCTCCTTTATCTCTGGGTTGAATTAATTACGACTTAAACTTAACTGTAGTTTAAATAAATAAATCAGCTTCACGCTGTATCCCGCACACTGCAGGGTAGGCAGAGGGAACCTAGTGTTAAGACACTCCGTTCCCCACTTTCTGCCGAATTCTGGAGGCATTGCGTGTTGAGTGGCAGAACTCAACGCCGCGCTTGTCCTTGACACCAGAGCGATGAAATGGAAATATAAATTTAAGTGAATATTTCATCTCCTCGAATGGGGATCGAACCCACAACCAGACGGTTTAAAAGTCACACTTTGTGCCTCTGCGCCACGACTGGCCTTAAACAATGTAACGCTCTTAAAAACTCTTTATGATTCTTTACTCTGTTACATTGTTTAGTAATGACAGTTATCTTAAGAGTTATTGTACTTATATTCATCATCGTAGCACCATAAGATAGTGTTAAATTCTTGATTACAATTTATATATTTCAAAAAATCACATACAAACTTTGATTTTCCACAACCACTAGGACCCGCTATAATAGCCGTGAAAGGGTGTTCAAAATGAAACATGTTAAATGTAGTAAGTAGGACACTTCTATTTAATTAAAACGTAAAATTAAATATGTACATTTAAAAAAAATACATAACATTTTATAATACATTTCCTTAACTAATACTAATAAAATTATCAATAAAACAAGATTCAAAAGGCTAAACAAGACAAAATAAACAAATTTAAATGATATCTTAATAGGTACTATCTTAACTTATAATGACTCCATGGTAATGTATCTGTTGAGTTACACAAGTAAATTATATTATTTTTTTGTGTATATATAATATGTTTTATACTTCTAAATCTATACATTTTAGCAAGCTGTATTTTTTCTGAAATAAACATGACTTATAATCACTAACATTTAATTTCTTAGTTACACTTTTATTAACCCCTTTAGCTATGGTGATAGTACGATCTTCAACACGCATTGCACACATTTATGATCGCAATTCAACAGATTCAGTAAAAAGAAATCTACTGTTCTCATGTTTAAAAAATCCTAATTTCTTTTTATTTACTTACAGAAAATGAAACTGATTATTTTAAGTATAAATAGAAGTAATACGAATTTAACATAATATGAATTTAAATCTTCCTTGATTTCTTTGTAAAAACCATCACAAAATATTTGGTATATCAGACTATCAGTATCAGTATATAACAGTTTTATGTTGGTAAATTTATTTTTCATGTACTGATAGTGAAAGTCATACATTAAAGTCTTGGATATCTCTAATATGATAAACCCTAAATATATGCGCTTATTATAAAACAATTTAGTTTTGCGAAGTTGAACTACGACCAAATTTTCCGAAAAAATATTATAGAAAGACTGTGGAATTCTGGACGAGCAATGAGACTCTCAACACCTTAGATTTTTCCGTGATTTTCCCAATGTGTTAATAATTTGACGTTTACTTTTTTTTGTTAAGATTGTGTAATAAGCCTATAAAACACCTTAATGCCAGTCGTGATCAATATGTTGTTCATCCTTTAGTTCATTCTCACAATCTCACATATGTAACATATAGAAGCTTCTTGTATTTAAGACTATATTTTTGGAAAGAATTAACTCTAGAAATAATTTCTATATCTTTACATAAACTTGTCAAAAATACGTTACCACAATTTCACCAGTATAAGTAACATTATAGGTCGTGGCAAAAGTATTTTCGTATTTTGAATGTATTATTAGTAATCAAACCTCTTTGGCTGTTCTGAATGTAACTGGCTGGCTTTTAATACCATTAAATGTGACATTCTGAAGATGCAATAAATAAAAAAAAACTAGTTCCCGCCATTTTTCAATTGTTTATCAAGCAAGCAAAATTAATGGATGTGAAGAAGAAATTGATTAAAGGTGGAGCTGATGGTTCTGAATCCCTCGATGTTGATTTGAGTTCACTTAGACGTCTCATTTTCACAACCTTTTTATTGCTATCTTGAGCTACGCGTTTTAAACCTCTGCCAACTTGTAAGCTGGTTCACAAAGAAAATAGGTTTAAAACATCTAATAAATTTAAGCAGCACAAATAGAAATAAATAAAGAAACATTAATAATCATTATTACTTACTTCTTTTCCACACTTTCACTAATGTTGAACAAAGCTTCATCAAATTGTTAATCAAGACTATATTTGTGAATTTATCGTTGAAAAATTCCATACTACATTCTGCTGATTCAACAATTTCAAAGTAAAAGTTAATGGCCACACTTATTAAAATTCCGGTTAGAGCACAGAACACATATACCCAAAGGGTTAGAACTGTACACAGAACACATTGGGTTAGAGCTGTACACAGAACACATTGGGTTAGAGCTGTATACAGAACACATTGGGTTAGAGCTGTACACAACACATATACCCAAACCGTACGGTGCGCCACCTAGTACCGAGTAACGAAACGTTTCTCACGAATGCATTTCGTTACTCGCATTTTTCGTATCATTCGTACCTACACTCACACTGTTTCGGCTCACACAAGCAAGTGCAAGATAAGCTGTGTTATGTATTAAACTTTAATATTAAATAAAACTAAATTTAAAATAACTTAAACTCAAATATACCTCAATACTTGAGATCTTTTTAAAAACGCGGCGGAAAGCGAAAAAAAAACAAATTGTTTTAATGGGAACGAAATATCTTGACATTAGATCCCCTCTGCCTATTCTGCGACGTGCGGAACAATTTGCGAAGCTAAAAAAAAAGATCTGCATCAAAATACGGAAAATAGGCGCACGCTTGTGCCTTTGCGCCACGATTGGCCTCGCAGCTCAGTTTTCTCTGTAATCACTTATTTTAATAAAAAGTATGAGTATTACATACCTACCTTACGGTACCGTAGTATAAGTATTACAAATACCAATTTGTTATTAGTTATTTTTCGATAGTCTGATAAAACAGAATTTTGTATAATGGCAACAATTTTCAGAAATAAATATAATAACAAACGTATTGGCAATTCGCAGCAATCCTCTGACAAATTGACAAGTGACAAGACATTGTGAATGGTGATCGGTCGATCGAATGTTTTGCTTATTTCTTAATTAGAAAATGTTTTATTTCGAAAGAAAATAAGCAAAATGGATGAAATCGAATTTTTCAAGCAGACAGTCCAACACTTAGCACGATGTCTGTCTTGCTTAAATCCTACACCATGGGAAAAAGTAAGTTAGAAAACATAGATTTGTAATCTTGTTTATTATTTGTTGGCATTGCGAAACAGTGTCGACCTCCTAAATTGGCCTTAATTGTACACTTTCTGTTCCTTAATTTAATATAAATAATTCAATCTTTCGAGTTTATTGAAGATGAATATGACCTCATCAAATGACATAAGCCCTGTTATCGATGCCCTAATGTTCAGGGTCACTTTTTCTACCACTCTCCATTTCATGTCATATTACGTACAAAAAATTTTTGTAGAACTCAAATATATTAAAAAACTAAACATTCATTATAAAAGACATTTTGTTCAATTTTCTTTAGTGAATAGATGTTGATATACTATTTTTTATTTATAAAAAAATACTTAATAAATAATGAAATCTAGTACATGTTTCTCTGTTTGTTTACTAAAAACAAGAGTTACTTTTCGTAACTAATTACTTTACCTGCATCTTACCTTGTCTTCCCATTACTTATAAAAGTTTTATAAGATTTATATGACTTAGTTTCATTATATTTTTCTAGTGCATTCTAACTTTTGACTTTATATTTTTTTTAGTTTCTAATTTTATTCTGCAATAAAAAAAATAGTTTAGTAAAGTTTTAGTATTAAAAAACCTGTCCTCTGCTTTTCAAATGCATTTTTTCTACAGTCAGTGACATTCTTCCCATCATATAGATTTATTAATAACATTACATAATACTTTATAGGTGAACACATTATTTATGCTGTGCCCTCAAGCCAGCACTTCATTTGTGGTGAATCCTCGAAGTCAAGAAGCAAGCATTGCACTAGGCATATACTTCTTACAAAGTGGTCTCCAACACCAAGATAAACTCCTACCATATTTTTTAAAGGTTTTAAAATGTCTTACAAATGCCCAGTTTGAAGAGCCAGTGTACAAGACCAAGAATAATGATCGTGAGTATATATATATATATATATATATATATATATTTTAGTTTCATGCTACAGCAGGGGAGCCAGAAGGAATTTACATTAGATTTCTTAAAAAAAGGATAAGAAAAAAGGGATAAAAAGGGATTGGAATAAAACTCTGCACTTTATCTTGTTACCAAAGCAAGAAAATAAAAAAAAAATTTATTTACTCTAATGAAAATTCAACCCACAACCATCACATGCAGTACTCCTAATATGTGTTATGTTTTGTTAATTTATAATTGTAAATAAACTTAAAAAAATAAAACACAAAATAAATTTAAA